>VSMD01094259.1:0-49125 GCA_008750895.1 Mirza zaza
TGCCCATCAATCCAAGAATGGATTAATAAAATGTGGTATATGTATACCATGGAGTATTATTCAGCTCTAAGAAACAATGGTGATATAGCACATCTAATATTTTACTGGTTAGAGCTGGAACCCATACTACTAAGTGAAGTATCCAAGAATGGAAAAACAAGAACCACATATACTCACCAGCAAACTGGTATTAACTGAGCAGCACCTAAGTGGACACATAGGTACTACAATAATAGTGTATTGGGCAGGGGGACGGGGGGGATGGGTAGATACATACATAATGAGTGAGAAGTGCACCGTCTGGGGGATGGTCATGCTGGAGACTCAGACTTGTGGGGGGAGGGGGGGAAAGGGCATTTATTGAAACCTTAAAATCTGTATCCCCATCATATGCCAAAATAAAAAAATAAAAATAAATAAAAATAAATTTTAAAAAAGTTATATATGTGTGTGCATGCATATGCATATATGTATGTATAATATATATTTAGAAATTAAAAATAAATATTTCATTTGGATTCTAACTCATTCACTCTGCCTATGTGTACTGTGCACTCTGAAGATACATATATTGACATAATGATGTAAACAAAAGATGTGACCAGGATCTAAAACAGGTAAAATCTCAGCTCATGTGTTCACATAGTGTAACAGCTACAGAATCCCCTGAAAAGCATAAGCCATTGTTTAAAAAATGCTTATATTTTAAAATACTTACAAAATATCTTAAAAATTGTTTTAAGGTTTGAAATGCAAGTGATTAGCAAATCAATTCTGACAGTCAATAAATGCTTCAGAACTAGAAATTTTTCTCTAAAATGCTATTGTTTAAATAACTTGCCCTCTATAATCTAAAATGTACCAACTTCAGACCCATAAACTAAAGGAGCCAAGAAAATAAAAGACTTTCCCATGGTTGATTCTCCTGCGCTCAACCCCTACCCTCCAGATCAGTGGTGATTTTCAACTGTTTCTTTTCTTCGTTTTTTGGTGACTTCATCCATATACCACTATTTATAACTAAGAAATTGATCACACTAGCACTATCTCCAGACTCCTAGAAGCAACTCTTTTCGGTTATCATCTGCAGACTCTCACCTCAGGAACCACTCCCTAGTATATGGACAGATAAGCAGAACGAGAGACAGAACAACGGTCCAAATGTGATACTTATTTCTCACTTTTAAATTATTAATACATAAATATAGTTGAGTTTTAACACAAAAAAAATAAACTAAAACTGAGAAAACTGTAGTTGAATGCTCTCCATAGTATTGGTTCCAAGAATTCCTTAAAATAAGGGGAAAAAATGAAAACATTAGGAGACAGGAATCATTACTTCAGTAAAAAAAGCCCTCATGATTTAAATTTAGACTGTGACTTGAACCCCTACTATGAAAGATGAAGAAATTAAATAGGAATACTAATCCCTATCTCTTCTCTTTGTACCTCATAATATTTAATTGTTATTGCAAAGCATATAGCATTTATATTCTATTATGCTAACAAAATTTCCACAGTTATTTAATAACATTTCCATATTTAAGTATAATATATTCAATTCAGATCATGGGTGCTTCATTTTATGTTTTTAAATGTTTTGTGTCTTTTTTTGGCTGGATGTCATTGTCAAGTTTTTGTATTTTTTTCCACTAAAGTTCATGGGAACAGTATTGCTTGACTTCTTGTTTACTTGAGAATGCCTATCCATTGCCTTGGTATTTGAAGGAAATTTTGGTTGGGTGTCCAAATAACTGGGACATACTTTGTTCCCTCAGAATTTTAGAGACATTGATCCTCTGCATTCTCATGGAAACTTCTTATGGAGAAGATTAAGGCCAACATTATTTTTTCACTCATATAAAAACTTGCATTTGTTGCCTAGACAACCACAAGATTCTTTACCTTGATGTTCAGTAATTTCATGAGAATGTATGTCTTGATGATGTTTCATATAAATTTTCTCTAGGATATGACATGAATTTCAGTCCCATAAAATAGAAATTTCATGGGAACAGTCAACCTTTTTTATCTTTTTCAATACTCTTTCTCCAACACCTAAAAAGGCACCTGAAAAAAACTAGTAATGTAATAAATATATTTTGAATAAAACAAGGGTTTAGTCCAGAAAAATTTTCTTCTAGTATATCACTAATTATGATTAATACATTACTTATCCTTTTCTTCTTCAGGACTACCAATTACATTAAACTTTCTAGTATCTTCTGTATTTATCAATATTATAATTTTAACCTTGACTCTTATGTTTTACATATGCATACCTATCACACCCGGATTGTATATATTTTCAGCTGTATTATTATTCTTTTTGTGGTTCTCAAAATATTTCTGGTATTTTTTTCCTTCCATTTCTTTCCTGAGTGCTGCTAGCTACCTATTTAATTGCCTATTTAATCATTATATCTAGATATCAGAAAGGAACTTAAAACTCTACATGCCTCAAACGTTATATTCTACACAAGGATCATAGTTCTCCTCCAGTTGTTCCTATTTCAGTAATACCACCACCATCTATCCAATTCTATGAGGCCAAAATTTTAGAGTTAATTTAGTATAGTCTTCTTTCAGCACCCCATCCCAATCACCAAGTTAATGCCCATTCCAGTAAATCCTTCCTATAAAACGTGCCTTCTGTACATCTGCTTCTTTCCATCTGTTCTGCCACCAAATAATCTTCACCACCAATATTGCTTGCCTGGAGGTAGGAAGCAGCCAGATGGTACAGAGCCTTGTAGCATTATTGTAAGGAGTTTAAATTTCATTAAAATAAAAAATTGGGAAGCTCAGGGGCTAAGCATTTTACATACCTTATCTCATTTAATCCTTCCAACCCTCTGAGGTAAACAAGGGCAAAACTATTTGGCACATGCATACACTGAGAAGTTTCTCAAAGCCACAGAGCTAACAAATGACAGAGCTAGGATTCAAACTCAATTCTGTTTGAACCCAGAGTCCCTGGTTTTAACCCCTGTACTATTAATATATTGCATCTCATCTAGGTGAAGGTGATAATTGAAATCATAAACATTAATGAAGGACACAATATGTAGAAAGAAGACATAAAGTCCAGGATGTACCTTTGGTAAACAACTGTAGCTGAAGGGTAGGAAAAGGATTCAAGGAAGGTAACAAAAGGGGGAAAAGAACAACTTTCAGTATCATGGACACAAAATAAGGAACTTTCCTTAAAACACATGATATGCTTAGTAGGGATAGTAAACAATGACATCTGAAACCTGTGATCTGTGATAATGCAAGTGGATGCTGTAAGGAAGAACATCTGTGTTCTATGATAGTACCATCCTTTTGTAGTGATGAGAAAAGACTTCAGGTTACAAAGCATTCAGGAATGCTGGTTACATAATTTGAAAATGAATTGAGGAAATATGTTTTTTCCCCAAGAAATTTGCCTGCGAAGGGGAGGGCAAAACATATCTCAGAAGGGTGGCAATAGAGAGAGAATTGCCAAGGGAGGAGAGACATTTATATGTTCATGTCAGTGTAGAAAAAGAGCATTGGTCAGATAAACTCTTATCTCAGCCATCTAAACAGCTCACCTAGCCTGATGCTCAGTTTACCTATCTAGAAAATTAAAATTAATAATACAGATTGTCTCACAATTAAGAATTATACAAGATAGTATTTGTGAAAACTCAGCAGTGCTATATAAAGTATTTTAATTACAAGGTATATGTAAGTATCAAAATTGTTTCACATACATAAAAGCAGCAATATATAGGTTTTTCTACTTTGTGAAAACTTTCTAATGTAAGACTACATCTGTATGTGCCTACTAAAGAAGATTTTTTCAGATGAATTTCTTAACTAAACTGTCAATTTTTTCCCAGTAGACAATATCATTCATGTCATGTAGCTAGTCCAGTCTGGTTGGAAATACACTTAAACCCACCAATCTGTATTTTGATCTTATATTATGTCACAACTTATGGATGGAATTTCAATTAATGTTTATGGTAGGGACAAAGAATTAGAAAATTCATTAATTGGAATTTCACTGACACATTAGTGGTTGGTGGATTCCAACAAAAATCAATCATTATTAATGTCAGTTAAGGAGTGGGCACAAATTTCCTCACATATAATTAATTTTCACATTCTTTCACTTTGCATCAGAGAGAAAAATTCAGTAATACCCAACACCTAAATATGGTATTGTGTTTATAACTTTTAGATGATAATGATAGTTTTACCCCCCTCAAATTATTTCTTGTCACAATATAAATATGGAATAAAATCTGATTTTCAAAATATACCCATTTGTTTTCACTGCCAAAAACCTTAAATTGTTCTCTATCCAGATGTGCCCTTATAGGGATTCAATACATGTCCTAGAGATGCAAAATGTAGAGTAATTGAGTTGTGAAAAGTATAATCTCTGGAATGCAACACACACAGTTTCAAATCTTGGCTCTACAATCTAGTAGCTATAGGACTTGGACAAATTATGTAATTCCTCTAATGGGAGTTTCCTCAGTTATAAAATTGAGATTATAATAATCGGTCCCACCTCATATTGTTGTGAGGTTTAGATGACTCAATGAATCTGAAGTTCTTAGCACAATGCCTGGGAAATATTTAATAGTAAGATTTGTTTTGATATTAGCTATTTTTTGTCTTTTCTAAATATATGTTATACAGTAAAGGAAGTGGGAAGGTAAGAATTAGGGATCAGGATTACATATGCCACAATGGCATTGAGGAGTGTCCTCAAGAACAATGCCTGTGAGGGAAGAAAGGAAGTAGGAGGCAAAGGAAGAGCTGAGCTGCAATGAGTCACTACAAAGTCCTCAGCTGATCTTATGGCAAGCTCTGGAACCAGGATGGCTCATCAAAGATGTCCCAAAGGAGGCAAGAGAATCAGGTTATACTTCCACCAAAGCAGGCACTGGGTGCAGAATGCCCCCAAAACTAAGATGTCCCTTTGGTCAAGATGGCAGTCTTTAGTTGAGAGCTGTTTTCAGAGAGGGACTTGGCTGATACCTTTCAGCCACCAACATTTCCAATAGCTTGGGAATGAGGGCCTTGGTCCTAAAGGGGGATCTGAGAGGTGCACCACAGCATTTTCTGCAGTAAGTTATCTAAATTTTTCACCAGTGGATAAAGATAGTATAGTGCAGCACTATTCAAATGAAAGGAAGATCCTTTTAAATTATAGAAAATATGCTGAAATAGTCATATATTTGATTTTAACAGGTATTCTCATTTAAGTTAGAAACAGGAGTTTATAATCTTAATGACTTTTCAAAATTTGAGGTGTGTGCCTGCGTGTGTATCTGTGTGTATGTTTCTCCTGCAATCTTAATTATGCTTATTTCCCTGTTAAATCCCATTTTAGAGAATTCATATTCAAACTTTAGCTCAGTGCAGGCAAAATTATTACAAGCTTAGCCTTATTATAGACTATTTCAAAAAGTTTCATTGTTTTCTCATTACAGACAAAGTACAAGTACTTTTGCCTGTAAAGATAAAAGAAAAGAGAACATTTTATCCCTAGTTAGTAGATGAAAATTTCCTGGAGAATGTTACATTTTAGTAGTGGAAAAAGTGGAACTTGTAGAGGTGAAGAAGTTTTTAACATAGATGCAAATTGAGTGAATTTCAAAATTTCTGAGAGGGATAATCAGGCACATGGGAGAGTGAGTCAGTTTGCCTCAGTGGCTATTTTGAGAAAGCCTGATTAAGAGACTTAAACTAAGAGTTTTGTTCTTGTACCTAAGATAATTAGAGTTCCCCACTGAAATGAAAAAAATCTTATTATGGTGAAAGTAGTGTTCAGACAAAATAAATGTGACTACAGCATTCTATGCTGATTATAGGACAATGTGCTAAGATTTGGAAATTGATGAAGATAAGGATAGAAACATTCCTTATAAAAGGACCAATACAAGGGCAATGGATATACACTAAAGAAAATCAGGAAAACGGAACATAAAAAATAGTGGTATATATTTAAATTCAGTCAAACTATAAAGGATAATAAATAACTAGAAGTCAAATATTTTTAACCTTTCTCTGAGAAAAATGTAGCTGAAACTGAAACATTTCTAGTTCAAAAGAGAAGTAAATCCAAGTAAATAGATTAAAGGAAAAAGAAACAGCTCTCTTCTTGTTATTTTTTGTCTAAATAATTACACGTATTTTTGCATTGAATGTAGAAGAAAAAAAGTAGGAGCCATAATTGGAGTTCAAATACTAAAAAGTCTAGCAATTTAAAAGGATGTACAGAATCATAAGTCATAAAATTTTAGAACTGGAAGTGACTTTAGATCCATCTAGGCAAAGGGATTTTAAATACTTTTAATAGCAGAACCTTATTTTCCCCAAATGAAATCTTTTTCAGTACTTCTAATACGAAAAAGATAAAAACGCAGCTGTCTTGCTGGAAGTAAGGGCAGAGATTTCAAAGAACCACTCATCAGGTTCATCTTCCCAATCTTGGAATAAAATTGAATAACTCCTGTTCTAGTTCAATATCTTTGGTTCATGTATAAAAATACAAAGAAGCAAGAAGGTCACCTTACCTACCCAAAGTCAAAAAGAAAATAGATGGCAGAGCCTAAACTAGCACTCAGGTACTAAATACCTTCTGCATAACTTGCCTTCTTAGAAAACGTTCCATATAGACAATATTTTACTATCCAAGGGTTAATATTGACCATTGAAAAATAATATATCATAATTTATAAAATAGGTAAATATAATATAAAAGTCTAGAAGCATTTTTATATTTTCTAATAACATTTCAATTTGTCTGAAAATACATACCAGAAACTTTCAAAATGCCCTTAACGCAGCAATTCCACTTTTAGAAATGTATCCTACAAGTATATACCAATACAAGTTTATAGAAATTCAACCAAAATGATGCTCACTGCATGCCATGTGAAGTAGCTAATAACTGGGAATAGTCTTTGTGTCTGTAAGTAGGGGTATGAATTTTTTAAATGTTACATCTTTAAAATCTAATACTATGCAAAACATTGGAAAGATGGAGATATGACTATATGAGTGGATATGGAAAGACTACAAAAATACATTAGTGGACACTTCTGCTTTTTGAGGTATGACGGACTAAATATTCTAGAAAGTTCTTGTTACAAAACAACTAGGTCCTGAATAAAACATATGATATTGATGGGCTCCCAAGAAGTGAGAGAACTCTAAGGGGAAGAAATACCCCTATGAGCTGAAATCTGATTGGTGAATGGTAAATACACACAATAGGCACACAATAGACCTGATGGATAAATGCCATTGTTAATCCCACAGTGAGGAGGAGATAAATGTCTTAACCAGTGGGTCATAGGTGTGAACTAAAGACTGTTAGATTAAGCTGGAGATCCTAGAAGGGGCTAAAGAAAAACTAGGTTGGTAGTTAGCCCTTGGCTTCTGAAAGAAGTACATGCAAATTATTTGTGAAGGATAGCACTTAGAAATTCAATTTCTAGAGATTTTCCACAAATTAAAATCAATTAAATCTGATTTCACAAAGATCAAAAACACATTTTTCAAATGCGTTATAAATAATGATCAGGCAGATTTTAATAAGAAAAGAGTAGAACTTTTTAGTAAGAAAACAGTTAAAGAGAACAGTTTTTGTAGAAGTTCTATTCATTTTCTATCCCTCTAAATTGCGTAAAGGGTAGAAAAACACTTTTGGAGTTGTGTCCCTTATTATGGGCTTACTTATGTTCCCCTGCTCTAATTCATATGTTGAAGCCCTAATCCTTAGTATCTCAGAATATGTACTTAGAGATAGGGCCTTTGAAGAAGTGATTGAATTGAAAGAAGGCCTTTCATGTCCTTATGAGGAGGAGAAATTTGGACACACAGAAAGACACCAGGTGCATGGGCATATAGAGAAAAGGCCATGTGAGCACATGGCAAGAAGGTGGCTATCTGCAAGCCAAGGAGACAGGCTATGGAAGAAACCAAACCTGCTGAAAACTTAAACTTACAGCCTCCAGCACTGTGAGAAATAAAATTCTGTTGTTTAAGCCTCCCAATCTGTGGTATTTTTGTTGTAACAGCTCTAGCAAACTAACACATCCCCCCAAAAAGATATGATGGAGTCCTAACTCCTGATACCTGTGAATGTGACCTTAACTGGAAATACGGTCTTAGCAGATATAATCAAGTGAAGATAAGGACAAGCTAGGCTACAGTAGGCATTAAATACAACCACAGGTGTCCTTGAAATAAGACCATATGAAAATACAGAAACACCAAGAGAAGAATACCATGTGAAGGTGGAAGCAGAGATTAGAGTGATTCATCTACAAGCCAAGGGAGACCAAGGATTACTGGCAACCACGAGAAGCTAAGACAGAGGCACGGAACAGATCCTACCTCTGAGTGTCCAAAAAACACCAATCCTGCTGATACTTTGATTCTGAACTTTTAGTCTCCAGACTGAGACAATAAATTTATGTTGTTTTAAGCCACCCAGTTTGTGGTGATTTGTTACAGCATCCCTAGGAAAGTACAGTGAGAAAAACCCTCCATCAACTCAACTCCCACCATAAGCACAAAGTAATGCTAGAAGAATTTGAAAATTTTATAACATTAGGGAAATTATAGCAAGAATACAACACAGACTTAGCCCAACTCCTGAATAGATTGACTTAAGACCTAGCAAAAAGAAGAGGCATTTCCCTAATGATTATATAAAGAAATAAAATAATTTATGTCCTATCACGAAAGGTACTAAAAAAAGAAATTTTAAAAATTAAAAAGATTAAGAAAAAAATAAAAACAAGAGGCATGCCCATTTATAAGCATTAGTACTATTAACCTCAGTCTCTAGAATCTTACACAATGTGTCCAGTTTTCAACCAAAATTACAATACATACAAAGAATAAGGTGAGGGGGAAGGAAAATATTAATATAATTTCAAGGGTAAAAGCAATTAACATCATCAGATTCAAATATAACAGATGATATAATTAACAGACAGGGAATTTGATAGAACTATTATTAATATTTTAAAAGCCCTACTAGAAAAATTGATAATTTGCATGAACAGATGGAGAATTTCAGCAGTGGGATTAAAAAAATAAGAAAAACAGATCAAATTGAAAGGTAGAAATGGATTAAAGATGGCTGACTAGAGAGGTCAGATGCCAGTTTTCCACAGAAAACACTGGAATCTAGCAGAGAACTCACGAGAAGAAGCTAAGGTACAGAAAAAGAAGGAAACAAAAGGCTGGCAGATATTGACAAGGAACCCAAGATACTTGATGTTTCAATGAAAAGGTATGTGGGAGTGTTTTCGGTGGCAAACCACTGGTATCCAAACTGTCAGGGAGTTCCTTGCCTTGGCAAACCTAAACACTAGTGTGGGCAGCGACTTAGGGGACTTCTTGAGAGCATCACACAAGACTACCAGCTCATATGGGGTTGCCTACCTCCCCAGACTCAAGCTATCATCGCAGGTGCCATAGTTGGGGCACACCTGTTGAAGAACTGTGTCCTGCTCAGGGAACCTCATCACTTGTGTCTCCACATCACTGGAGACCCCACAGACATTCCCTAGAACTTGCAGAAACCACATAGGGCTGGCTGGAACCAAAACTGTCAAGCATGAATTATCCTGATAAACTAAGCTTTATAAAGCTTTATAAGCTTTTTATTTCTCTGCAGGAGAAACAGAGTCTTTCTCAGATAAGCAAACACTAAGAGAATTCATCACTACCAGACCAGCCTTATAAGAAATGCTCAGAGCAGTGCTAATCATGCAAACAAAAGGTTGTTGTCATCATAAAAATACATAAAGCATAAAACTCACAAATATTATAAAACAATTATGCAATTGAAATTACAAAGCAACTTGGTAACAATTAACATTATGACAGGACCAGAAACTCAGATATCAATATTAATTTTGTATGTAAATGAACTAAATATTCCACTAAAAAGATAAAGATTGGTGGAATCAATTAAGAAAAAAAACAGAATCCAACCATATACTGCCTACAGGAATCTGACCTGACTGGTAAAGATACTATGCACTCAAGATAAAGGAATGGAAAAAGATATTACATACAAATGGGAATCAAAAGCAAGAATGAGTAGCTATACTTATATCGAATAAAATAGACTTTAAATCAATAACATTAAAAAAGGCAAAGAAGATCATTATGTAATAATAAAGGACTGAATTCAAAAACAAGATATAACAATCCCTAATATATATGTGCCTAACACTGGAGACCCACATTCATAAAGCAAATACTACTAAACCTAAGAAAAGAGACAGATAACAATACAATAATACTGAGAAACTTCAAAACCACACTCACAGCACTAGACAGATTATCAAGGTAGAAAATCAAGAAACCCTGGACTTAAAGTGGATTCTAAACCAAATGGACCTAACAGATATTTACAGAACATTCTACCAAATAACCACAAGACATACAATCTTCTCATCAGTTCATGGAACATTATCCAAGATACAACATATGTTAAGCCACAAAACAAGTATCAAAACATTTTTAAAAATCAAAAGCATATCAAGTATTTTCTCAGAACACAGTGTCATAAAACTAAAAATCACTTCCAAGAGGAACTCTCAAAACTATACAAATACACAAAAATTAAATAACCTGCTCCTGAATGAACTTAGGGGCAATAAGAAAATCAAGATGGAAATTAAAAATTAAAAAGAAATAAAAATAGAGACAAAATATAGCAAAACTTCTAGGATACAAAAAAGCAGCACTGAGAGGAAAAAATAAGCATTAAATATATACATTAAAAGATAGAAAGATGACAAATTATAACCTAATGCAACATCTAAAGGAACTAGAAAAAGAAAAAGCCAAACCCAAAAAGCTTGCAGAAGAAAAAATAAAGATCACAGCAGAACTAAACAAAACTGAGATTTGAAAAAATACAAAGTATCAACAAAATGAAAATCTGGTTTTTTGAGAAAATAAACAAAATTGATAGACTGCCAGCTAGATTAATCAAGAAAGTAAGAGAGAAGATTCAAATAAGTACAATCAAAATTATAAAAGTGACATTACAACTGATACCACAGAAATACAAAAGATTATTCAAGACTTCTGTGAATATCTCTATGCTCATAAACAAGGAAACCTAGATGAAATTAATAAATTCTTGGAAATATACAACTTCCCAACCATGAAGAATTGGAAATATTGAGTAGACCAATAACATGTAGTGAGATCAAATCAGTAATAAAAAAAAAAAAATCTCCCAACTACAACAACAACAAAAAGCCCAGGAACAAACAGATTCAGATACAAAGAACTAGTACCAACCCTCTGAAACCATTCCAAAAAAATGAGAACTAGGAGTTTCTCCTTAACTCATTCTACGAAGCCAGTATCACCCTTATACCAAAGTTATGAAAGCGTACAACAAGAAAACTACAGACTAATACTGCAATGAACATTAATGCAAAAATCCTCAATAAAATACTAGTAAACCAAATCCAACAGCACATCAGAAAGATAGTACACCACAATGAAGTGGATACCATTCCAGAGATGCAAGGATGGTTTGACATAGACAAATTAATAAACGTGATTCATCACATTACTTGAATTCAAAAAATCCATATAATCATCTCAATAGATGTAGAAAAAGCATTTGATAAAATTCAACATTCCTTCATTATAAAAGCCTCAACAAAATACGTATAGAAGAAACATTCCTTAAAATAATAAAAGCCATATATGACAATCCCCCAGCCAACATCTGACAAAATGGGGAAAAGTTGAAAGCATTTTCCCTAAGAACTGGAACAAGACAGGGATGCCCATTTTCACCACTTCTATTTTACATAATACTGGAATTCCTAATCAGAGCAATTAGGCAAAAGAAAGAAATAAAGGGCATACAAATTGGAAAAGGAAATCAAATTTTCTCTATTGAAAATATGATCTTATACCTATAAAACCCTATAGACTCTTCTAAATGATTCCTAAATTTGATAAATAAAGTTTCAGGATACAAAATCAACATACAAAAATCAGTAGAATTTCTATACACCAATAATGTTCAAGCTGACAATCACATCAAAAACCCCATCTCATTTATGACAGCAACCAATGGAAAAAAAAAAAAACCTAAGAATATGGTTAACCAAGGAGATGAAAGATCTCTACAAGGAAAACTACAAAACTACAAAATACTGGTGAAAGAAGTTGTAGATGATACAAACAAATGGGAAAACATCCCATGGACTGGAAGAATCACTATCACTAAAGTGACTATACTGCCCAAAGCAATCTACAGATTCAATGTACTTGCTATCAAAATACCAAAAATCATTTTCATAGAATTAGAGAAAACAATCCTCAAGTTCACATGAAACCCAAAATGACCCTGAATAACCAAAGCAATACTAAGCAAAAAGTACAAAGCTAGAGGCATCACATTATCTGATTTCAAATTATGTAATAAAGCTACAGTAACCCAAACAGCATGCTACTAGTATTAAAATAGACACATAGATGAGTGGAACAGAATGGAGAGCCCATAAATAAATCCATATACCTACAACCAACTGGTCTTTGTCAAAGTAGACAAAAACATACACTGAAGAAAGAACACATTGTTAAATAAATAGTGCCAGAAAAACTGGATAGCCATATGCAGAAAAATAAAACTGGATCCATGTCTCACCATATATAAAAATTAACTAGAGATCAATTAAAGACTTAATGTAAGACCTAAAACTATAAAAATTCTAGAAGGTAAGGAATTTGATCTGAACATTAGCCTCAGCAAAGAATTTATGAATAATGCCTCAAATAGCAAATGCAACAAAAACAAAAATAGACAAAGGGGACTTAAGTTAAAAAGCTGCACGGCAAAAGAAATAATCAACAGAGTAAATAGCCTACAGTGTGGAAGAAAATATTCATAAACTATGCTTCTGACAAAGGACTAATATCTAAAGCCTATTAACACATGGAACTCAAAAAACTCAAAAAGAAAAAACCAAATAATCCCATTAAAAAGTGGGCAAAGGACATAGACAATCATTTTTCAAAAGAGGACATACAAATGGCCAGCAAACAAATGAAAAATGTTCGATATCACTAATCAATAAACTCAAATTAAAATCAGGAAATGCCATGTTACACCAGTCAGAATGGCCAATATTTAAAAAGTCAAAAAGTAAAAGATGTTGGTGAGAATGTGGAGAAAAGATAATGCTTATAAATTGTTGTTGGAAATGTAAATTAGTGCAACCTCTTTGGAAAACAGTATGAATATTTCTCATAGAACCAAAAATAGAACTACTATTTAATGCAGCAATCTCACTACTGAGGATCTACCCAAAGAAAACGAAATCTTATGTCAAAAAGATACTTATACTCATATATTATCACAGCACTATTCACAATAGCAAAGCTTTGGAATTGACCTAAGTGTCCATCAATGGATGATTAAATAAAGAAAATGTGATATATATCACAAATGCACACCCACCCACATGTAATACTAGTCAGCCATAAAATAAAAATGAAATCATGTCTTTGGCAACAACATAGATGGAACTGGAGGCCATTATCTTAAGTATGATAACTCAGAAACAAAAAGCCAAATACCACTTGTTCTAACTTCTAAGTACAAGTTAACCTGTACACATGAACATAGAAAGTGTTAAAATGGACACTGGAGACTCAGAAGGATGGGAGGGCAGTGTGGGATGAGAAATTACCTGATGGGTACTATGTACACTAATTGGGTGGTGGTTACACAAAAAGTCTAGACTTCACCACTACACAATTTATCCATGTTACTAAACTGCACTTGTACCCCCAAACCTATAAATATAATTTTAAAAAGAAAAAAATAGTATAAATGAAAAAGACAGTCGCAGAGATGAAGAATATCTTTTATAGGTACACCAATAGACTTGAAAAGCTGAGGAAAGAATTGATGACCTTGAAGAAAAGTCAATAGAAATTACCCAAAGTGAATTTAAAGGAGGAGGAGGAAAAGAGAGGAATAGGAAGAGGAGGAGGAGAGGAAGGATAGAAGGATGGAAGATGGAAGGAAGGAAGGAAAGGAAAGGAAAAGAACAGAACATTTAAGAGCTGTGGAACATCAAAAAATGATCTAGTATGTGTGTAATTGGAATACCATAAGAAAAGATGATTTAAAAAGTGGGCAGAAGAAACAAGTGAAGAAATAATTACAAGAAAATTCTAAAATTAATTTAAAAAATGGCAAACTCCAGATTCAAGATGCTCAGATAACATCTAAGAAAATGCCAAACAAAATCACACCCATATTATGTGACATCCATACTTGAAAACCAAAATGTGAAAATTTTGAAGCCAGAAAAAATGGACAAGTTACACACAGAGAAACAAAAATTTTAAAGTTACAGCAGACTTTTGTCAGAAATTATGTAAGCTGGACGGCAATGGAATATCTTTAAAGTACTGAAGAAAAACTGTAAACCCAGAATTCTATACTCAGTGAAAAGAAGGCCAACTCTCAAATGAAGGCAAAATATATACCTTTTCAGACAAACAAAAGCTGAGAGAATTCATTAGTAGTACAATTTCAGTACAAGAAATGTTCAAGGAATATAACACCAGTCAGGAATTTAGCTCTATACAAAGAAATTAATAGTCCTAGAAATAATATTAATGAAGAAATACATAAATTTTAAATTAGTCTAAAAGATAGTAAATTATCAAAGCACACAATAGTACAAGTTTATTGTGTTTATAGCACATGTAAAACCAAAATTATAAAAACATCCTAAAGCATGGGAGGGAGGGATTGGAAGTCCATTATAAGTTTCTTATACTACATATGAAATAGTATAATATTATCATAGAACATGATTTATTAATAATGTAAACCTAAGGACAACTATGAAAAAAATATACAATAAGTAAAAACAAGCCAATAGTGTAGATCATCATAAAAAATTATCATCATAAACTGCAATCATCATAAAAATAAACACTCAATACAAAACAAAAGAATCAAAAACCAGATATGAACATAAAGTAACTATCAAGATGGTAGATTAATACAACATCCATAGTTACACAGAATGCCAAAATACACACTAGTTTAAAGACTAAAACTGTCAGATTAATTACAAAAGCAATACGCAACTATATTATGTCTATGAGAAACTCAAATTTGACACAAATACATAGATAAATTAAAAATAAGAGGATGGTAATGCTTACATCATGCAAACACTAACAAAAAATATCTATAGTGGCCGTATAAATAGCAAACTATGTAGACTTTAGAAAAATTAATATTAGTAGAATAAAGAGGAATAGTTCATCAGGATGACTTAATAATTAAGTGTGTATGTATCTAATAATATGGCATCAAAATATATGAAGCAAAAACCAAAACAATTGAAGGGAGAAATTGACAACTCCAATTATTGTTGGAGACATGTTCTCCCCTCATTAACCAATAAAACAGATGGGCATAAATTCAGTAAGAATATAAAAGACCTGAACACCACAATCCACTTTACATAATCGAAATTTATACAATGCTCTTAATAATGATAGATTATTGTTTTATGACCCAGATAGACTCTGGGTCATAAAACATTAACACATTTAAAGCAATTGAAATCATACAAAATATGTTCCCCAACCATAATGGAATTAAACTAGAACTTAATAACAAAAATATATCTGAAAAATCCTAAAATATTTCGTTAACAAACAACAAACTTCTAAATAACCCAAAAGTCAAAGTGGAAGTCACAAAGGAAATTAGAAAATATTTTACATTGAATGAAAATTAAAACTCAACCTGTAAAAATGTGACATGCAGCTGAAGCAATACTTGGAGAAATTTATACATTAAAATGCTTATATTGGTTGGGCATGGTGGTTCACGCTTGTAATCTTAGCACTCTAGGAGGCCGAGGCAGGAGGATCGCTTGAGCTCAAGAGTTTGAGACTAGCCTGAGAAAGAGCGAGACCCTGTCTCTGCGAAAAATAGACAGAAATTAGCCAGGCAACTAAAAATATAAAAAATTAACTGGACGTGGTGGCACTCACCTTTACTCCCAGCTACTTGGGAGGCTGAGGCAGGAGGATCACTTGAGCCCAGAAGTTTGAGGTTGCTGTGAGCTAAGCTGACACCACGGCACTCTACTGAACAACAGAGTGAGATTATCTAAAAAAAAAAAAAATGCTTATATTGAAGAAGTAATAAAGTTTCAAATAAATGATTTAAGGATCTACCTTAAGAAACTAGAAAAGATAAAATTACACCCAAAGCAAGAAGGAATAAAATAATAGATAGAAATTAATTAAATTGAGAACAGAAAAACAATAGAGAAAAATCAATGAAACCACAGTTATTTTATGAAAAAACAATTTTAATCTTCCAGCCAAACTGACAAAGAGAGAAGATGTGAATTCCAAATATTAAGAATTCATAAAAAGAGTCATCATTATGAATACTACAGTTGAAGAATAGTAATATTACAAAAAACTCTATGCCCAGATATTGAACTTAGGTAAAATGGACAAATGCCTTAAAAGACACAAACTACAAAAACTCAATCAAGTAGCAGAAAACCTAAATAATCTTATATATATTAACTAAAGTGTACTCCTAGTTTAACAGTTTCTAACAAAGAATACTCCAGGCCCAGATGGTTACACTGGCAAATTCTCTCAAACATTTAAGAAATAAATAATATGAATTTGACACAATCTCTTCCAGAATAGAAAAAAAGAGGAAACAGCATTTCTAGTTTATTTTGTGAGGTCATGAATATCCTAAACCAAAATAAGACCACCACCACAAGGCTGGTGGGGACAAAATTACAGACCAATATTCCTCACGAATACACAGACAAAAATCTTCCGCAAAATACCAGCAAATTGAATAAAACAATATGTAAAAAAATAATAATGCATCATGACCAATTGGGGTTTATTCGAAGAATGCTGGGCTTATTCAACATTTTGAAAGCAATTAATGTATTGAGTATATCAACACACTAAAGAAGAAGACACATATAACCAACTCAAAAGATGCAGAAAAATTTGACAGAATTCAACAGTTATTTATAATTTATAAAAACATTCAGAAAATTAGGAATAGCAATAGGAACTTCCACAACCTGATAAAGGATATCTACAGCTTACATCATACTTATCAATGGAAGACTGAATGCTTTCTCCCTGAGATCAGGACAAGGTAAAGATGTCTGCTTTTGTATCCATCATCATAGCAGACATCCAAGACGATACAATGAGGCAATTATAAGAAAAGGAATAGGTTTCAGATACAAGGTCTATATACAAAAATCAATAACATTTCTATATAATAGCAATAAATAATTAGAAATTAAAATTTTAAAGTTACCATTACAGTAGCACCAAAATATTGCTTAGTTATAAGTCTAACAAAATATGTGCAATCTGTTTGCAGAAAGCTACATAACAATTTTTAAACATCAAAAAAGATACAAATAAATGAAGTTATAAGCCACTTTTGTGAACTGGAAGACTCAACGTGGTTAAGATGTATAGATTCAACTTAATTTCAGTCAAAATCCCGGCAAGTTTTGTATAGAAACAGACAAGCTGATTCTAAAATTTATATGGAAAGACAAAAGAATTAGGTAGCCAAAACAATTTTAAAAAAAATTAACTACCTCATTTCACAGTACCTGATTCAAGACTCATTTTAAAGTTACAGTCATCAAGACAATGTGGTAGTGGTGAAAAAAAAAGGACACATAAATCACTTTTTTAAGTAGAAAATCCAGAAGTAGATCATACATGTGTTCATTTGATTTTTTAAAAAATGCAAATTGAGAGTGATCTTTTCAACAAATGATGGTGAAACAATTAGCTATCCATATGCAAAAATACATGAATGCTGATCCATATATCACATAATATACTGAAATTAACTAAAAATGAATCACTAATCTAAATGTAAAACCTACAGCCATAGGTCTTCTGGAAGAAAGCACAGGTGAGATCTTTGTGACTTTGCATTAGACAAAAAATTTTTAGATACCAAAAGTATGATCCATAAAAAAAAATTGATAAGTTGGATGTTAACAAAATTAAGAACTTTTGCTCTTCCAAAAACACTGTTAAGGGAATGAAAAGACAAGCCACAGACCGGAAGAAAATATTTGCTAATTGCATATCTAATAAAGGCTTTGTGTCTGTGCATAATAATTCTTGAAACTCACTAAAAAAAAAAACCTCATTTCTTTAAATGGGCAAAAAATATGAATACTTAACCACACAAGACATATAGACGGCAAATAAGCATATGAAAAGATGCTCAACATCATTAATCATTCAAAAAGTATGAATTAAAATCCAGTGTGATATCACTAACAAAATATGGTTAAATTAAAAAAAATAAAACAACTGACAATATTAAGTGCTAACAAGGATGCAGAGCAACTGAAACTTTGATAAATTGCTTTTGAGAATACAAAAATGATACAGCTCCTTTGGAAATATATATCTTATAAAATTTCTCATAAAGTTGAATATGCACTTGCCATATGACCCAGAAATTTCATTTCCAGGTATTTACCAGGCGAAATGAAAATTTATGTTTACACAAAAATGTATATCCAAATATTAGTAGCTGAAACATTTACAATTGCCAAAAACTAGAAAAAACTCAAAATATTTTTCAGTTAGTGAATCAACAAACTATAGTATATCCCTATAATAGAATAATAGTCATAAAAAGATACGAATTACTGGCCAGGTGTAGAGGCTCATGCCTATAATTCTCATACTTTCGGATGCCAAGGTAGGAGAAGCATTTGAACACAGGAGTTCGATATCAGCCTGAGCGATATAGTAAGATGCTGTCTCTACAAAAATTTTTTTAATTAGCCGAGTATGGTGGTGTACAACGGTAGTTCCAGTTAC
The DNA here is from genome assembly GCA_008750895.1 of Mirza zaza. Lineage (NCBI taxonomy): Eukaryota > Metazoa > Chordata > Mammalia > Primates > Cheirogaleidae > Mirza > Mirza zaza. The sequence continues at coordinate 18,955 of VSMD01094259.1, forward strand.
TCTAGATGAAGTTACACTGAACTACGATCATGCCACTGTACTCTAGCTCTAGTGGCAGAGTGAGACCCTGTCTCACAAAACAAAGAAAAATAGAAACAAACTACTGATACACACAAAAACATGAATGAATTGTAAATATATTATGCAGAAGGAAAGATGACTCAAAAGGCTACATAATGTATGATTCCATTTATATGACATTCTGGAAAAGGCTGCTAAACTACTAGGATAGAAAACAGGTTGAGGGTCACCAAGGGCTGGGGAAAGGGAGGAAGATTGACTACAAAGGGCCATGGGAGGATTCTACGAGGTGGTAGAACTGTTCTATACCTTGATGGTGACTGTATATGTGTTTGTCAAAAAACCCAAAGAATTGTACACTATAATGGTGACATACACTGTACATAAATTATGCTTTAATTTTGAAAAATGAAATTAAAAAAAATACACTTATGTACTGAAACCATGTTAGAAAAGGAAACGATAAAATTCAGTTTGCTGAGTATCTACAAGGAGTACATGATGGGATGAGATAGGAAAGTAACATAATCATATAAGGATTGTTTCAAGTTCTAATTGGATGGTTAATTCACTAGTACTTCAGTTATCATTCTTCATTGCTTACATATTACATATACTTTTTGTATTTGTCAAACATTATACAATTTTTACACAGAACAAAAGGAAGCACCCTTTAATCGCAAACCAAACAACAAAGAAAATATATTACTTAAGTGAAAAAAGCAGGTGACAAACACTTATTCCTTGATGTGGAAATGTTAGGTCTGAGGGTATGCACATTTTAAACATTTGAGATATATATATTAACATATAAATAAGCAGTTTATTGTCTATAAAAATATATTTAGGCATTATATTATTTTTAATGACATAATAATTTATTGTAAACCACTGATTTAGAAAGCTTTAACATTTAACATTCTCTTTCCTGCTTCTTTTCTGTTCCATCACATCCATTTTGAATTTTAACAAATCCAGCCCAATTTCAATATCACGTACTACTATAGCAACCCTAAAACTTGACAGTGTTCCTCTGAGGTATGTATGTGAATTGCATATGTAATGTCCAATATCTTTACACAGCCACACCAAACCAAGAATTATCATAATTCACTGATCAAATGTATATTTTAAAAAAACCTCATTCAGTCATGCAAAAATTCACATTCTTTCAACCCTCTAACTCTTTGACTAAATATTTCATATACTCTTTAAAAAGGGTAATACAAATGTGAATCACTTTCTCCTTAATTTGTCAATATACAACTGCTAAATATGCACACGCAATTGACATACTGCTCTGCCACTTGCTGCCCAGAGGGTTGGAAAAGCAGCTGTCACCCCGATACTGGTGATCAGATCAGGGGAGCAATCAGGCCAGGCATGCACAGATTCCATTATCTTATCAGCCTTAACCCTAATCCTGCCATCCCACTGAGAAGGGCTGTTAGAGGCGGATCCAGCAAGGGCCCCAGCTGCAAGTTTTCCGTTAGTTTTCCGTTACTTGCCATCAGCGACAATCCACCATGGAGTCTCATGGGAACGACTGGTTCACAGCTTTCATCTACAGACATTAAATCTAGCAGTTATTTTTTTAAGCCTTTGCAAATCTTTCCTTCCTCCCTTTTCCACCCTATATCCCTAATGTGACTTATTTATATTTTTAAAAGCTTTTCAGGTAGTCTTTCCAGATTTTATCATGGACTAAAATCCATCTGAGTTAAAACAGTTCAAGACTTTATGCACAATTGGGGGAAAGGGACCGTGCAAATTAATGTATTCATTCCAGATTGTATTTAGCTAACATCTTTCTTCACCTGAGCTTAACAGCTCAAGGGATTGCAAAATTATTGCATCAGCTTGACTGTGATGCTTTGTTCATTTAAAAGAAAATAAATCTTTAGACTCTGGTATCACCCCACCTTAAAATGCTATTATAGTTTCCTAGTGGCTACACAGTCAAAGGAACTGTGTAGTCTCGTTTAATCTCTTTGACTCTTTAGAGATCTGCATACTCTCCCCGTCTCCATTACCTCAGGAATTATGATTGGATTTAACCTTCTGCTCATTGAATTAGTGTCAGCTATCATTCTTAGTGTACATTTGTTAAATTCAATCTCTCCTATAGGGGAATGCCAGGCAGAGAAACGATAAGTGTATTAAATAGTGAGAGAGAGAAGACTGCAGAAATTGAGACTTAGAATCAGTGTGCAGATAAAGGGAACTAAGTTCATGTTGCTGCTTCATTTCTTTCAAGGAGGATACAATCACAGCAGGAAGTGTAAGCCTTTATAGTCAGCCTTCCTGAGTGTAAGGAATACTAAGTGACTCCGGACTTTTCTTTTCCCCAAAGTGAAGAGGTGATTTTTTTTTTTTTTTAGTGCCACTGGGAAGCAACCATATGGAAAACCCTAAAAATTCAGGTCTTCTGTTAATCCTCCAAAAAAAAAAAAAAGGAAATTACAACATAGGCAGTAGCTGTGAATACTTCCCTCCAGCAAAGCACAGCATCTTTGACTGCTGGGTCAGAAACGAGGCAATCATATCCTGCTTTGCCACATGGCTCACAATATGGAGCCACCCCTAATCTGCAAAGGTCCACAAGTGGGTGAGAGTGTATTTTCATTGTGCTTTTATAAGAAATCCTCATGTCTGTTCCAGGGCTATATGAAAGATAAATAAATAAACAAAATATTCAGAAAATATGGCAGAGCAATCCAAGTACAAATGAAATAATCAAATTTTTAAACACTGCTCAACAGAAGCAAGATATCACATTACTGAGTCGAAAAGGAAAAAGCCCTGTAATATTTAATGTAAAAAATCTAAACCAACAACACACCTGCTAAAAAAATATCCTGCTTTACCTACCAACTCTCCCCAAAAGAGAGAGTTGACTGATTTCAGAAGCCTCCAGAACAGAAATATCTATAAGGCCGAAAGATAGGATAAAAGATGAAGGAGTGGCCAAACACACAAAAACAGTATCCTGCCTGCCTAGGGCCTAAAAGGAATCAAAGAGCCCAGAACATAAATTAAACAATAGGACTAAATGAAATTTAATGTAGACTGCCTTTCATTTCATTTCCCTTTTAGCTTGGTTTTCTAAAGAATTGGTTCCTCAGGGTGAAACTGTATGTGTTTTAGCTTCAGGGAGAGAAAAAGATTTTGGCATCCTAATATAATATTTCTCTAACACTTTTCTCCCCAGCATTTCTTAATACAGCAAAACAGCCTAAACCCTTAAAAATAAAAAAACGTGAGAGGGGTTTGGGGATCAGACTTCCAGAGAGAGGAAAAAAATCACACTGACAATATATAAATGCAGAAAGCAACCAGCCAGTACTACAGAAAGAACAAGGAAGGAAAGAAGCATCAGACTTCCCTGAGGAAAGAGGCTAAGGATAGGGGCAGATATGAGCCAGATCTGCTCGTACCATTATGATAATAGAAAATTTTAAAAGAAAAATAAATTTAAAAAAAAGGAAAAAACCTAGAAGGATTTATACCGAATTGATAGCAATATTTCCCTCTGCTGAGAGGATAGGATTGGGATGAGGGAGCAGCTGATCCCAAGCAGGGTCTCCTGGTCAACACCACACAACTCACTGTGCAAGGTAGTCTATGTGAATTTGTGCCACACTGTGGTCCTGGTCACAGGATGCTTTAGCTTTATTTGTAATGTTTAGTGTTTTATAACAAAAGCATATCACTTTTGCAATAAAAATAAACTTTAAACAAATTATTTTCTGACTAATTTTTATTAAGGGAGAGTGACTAGGGAAGTGGGAACATCAGAAATGATACAAACTTTGTGGAAATTTTTCTTCTTCCACCCTCCTTCCAGGAGATCATGACCATAAGAATGAGTAATCTACCAAAGGACCTGAAAGGGATACTGTAATTCATGATGGAGGAATTAGAGCTAGAAAACAAACATATATACCAAATGTCCATAGTCACTAATAATAATAATCTATATTTAGCCACATGGTGGTATTATGATAAATCCCTAGCAAGAGTAAAAATTGGTATGACTCCTTTTGAAAGCAATTTGTCAATAAGTATCAAGAGAGTTATAATGTATGAGATGCTTTAATTCAGTGATGTTCGTTTGGGAATCTTTTCCAAGGACATAACCTAGAAAAATAGGAAACTCTCTTTCAAAGAGATGTTCATCACAGTTTTTACTATGAATGAAACTGTGTCAGAAAACAGAGGACTAGTTAAATAAATCCACGTGGTAATATACGCTGCAGTCACAAAAATGCTTATGCAGAATGTAACAAATGTTTATAATATTATATTTAAAGAGATATAAAATTTTATATATGGTAGGATCCCAACAGTATTTTAAAGTTGTACATTTAGAAACAACTGGGGGTTGGGGCAGGACTATTTACATTGATTATCTTCAATGTGTATAATTCTGTCTTCATTCTTTTATTTCTGTATTTTCAATTTGCTCTAATAAATATAAATATCTTGAAAAACACTGAGCAACGTAAGTAAAAGCTTAACTAAGGGAATAGATGATAGTTGTAAATGTGAGCCATACCAATGGATATTTTTTGCCTGATATTTTTAAATTAATTTGTACAGCTGACACATAAAAATTAATGACAGAAAAAGGTAAAAGTCTGTTTTTTTTATGTTAACATTTTACTGTGAAACAAGCAGACACCTACTTTCTATACAAAATCCACCCCGCAAACCTAAGGTAGAAACCTTTAGGATAGGTGGGAACATGACAAGTTAAGGAAATAAAGTTAAATAAGTAATTATCAGAATAAAATTAAACTTCCTAAACTCACATAAAGATTGAGTGCTGATTGTAGTGCAAGCAGAAATATATTTACCACATTAACTTCCTCTTGGAAAGGATTTATTAATAGTACAGCACAAGTGATAGGACTACTATCTATTAGGTACTTTTATTACTTCATTGAATCTTTAAATTTCATCTACAAGATAGTTCTTTCATCTGTTAAAAGGGGATAATGCCTAAGATTCATATTTAAAAATTTGCCCAAGGTAGCAATGAATTCATGGATTAGAGAAACATTGTCATTTTCTCTGACACCAAAGCCAGAGAGACAAGGATGGAGGAGCAGGGCTTAAATGCCATCTCCAGTACCTGAAGAGCAAACCGTTGAAAACAGGAGGATAAATCCAGCCAAGCACTCAAGCACCAAATTAAACAAAGCTGAAAATATTTTTAGGCCCTGCACTCAAGATACAAGACTCCAAAAAACATATAGAGGATATCCTACCACTTAAAAATGTGTGAGAGCTGATCACGATTCAAAGTGAGCACAGAGTGAGAGTGGGACATCAAGGACTGACAGCCCCAACAAGCCATGCTTTCCATTCAAACCAGAACCTGATTCAAATGCAGGGATAAGGCAGTGGTATTCTAAAAAAGGCAAACGACCAGGAACCCTATTTATCCTTCCTAACTAATGCTACTTCCCTCTATGAAGCTTCTTATACTGAAAATGAAAGAGCAACCTGCACTTCTTTTCCCTTCAGTCCTTCCTTACTGATCTGCAAGCCAAAGATTAAGGTATTGGTAGAATGTGTGCATATCAAGAAATGAAACAAAGATAGCTGAGTTAGTTTTGTGCAGTTTTTTCTTCTGGGAAGAATGAAATACATATGCATATATGAGCTATGAAATACAAATGACATAATTTTGATGATTCCACATATGAGTTAAATGTTCTCATATTTGCATTTAACACTGGCAATACACAATATAAAGATGAATGATAAAATTTATGTTAATAATTTAAATTTAAATTTTATTACTCAGAATGACATTAAATAGTAAATAAAAAACACCCTAACAAGTCAATAGAGAGATGATTACAAAGTGTTAAAAGGTTTACAGCTTAGTAACTTTAATGGCAATTTTTCCTACTTTATAAATAGGAGTGCTGAATTTTTTTTTTTTTTTTTGCAGTGAGCTCCTCAAGTTATGTTATCTGACACTGCTTTATACCTTTGCAGCATTGCCTTGAAATCCTGGGAAAGAGCTACATGTAGGGAAAGAAGAAAATCATTTAGGGGTGCACCCATAAAAACTGGATGGTTCTACTTAAAGCAAAGTTGTTCCAGTCCTGGTACCTATGCTTTAGCAAATAAAACACAGAGACTGGTAGAAAGAGTTCACTTGTTTTCTTAGTTGTGCCTGCAGGGATATACAAAACACAAATAGCCTTATGAGATTTTTGAATGCCAAAGACAAGTGCTTTATCATGGCAAAGGCCTTTTAAAATTTATACACAGCCTTACAATGTGCAAGCCATCCCTGTTGTAAATGTCTTTTCTAGAGTTAATTAACAGGTCTGCTATACCTCTTCCATTATCTTAGTCATTGATGAAGATGTTAAATAGATTCATTCTTGGACTGAGCCCTTGAAGATGAGCACCAGTGATGTCAACCCAAGCTAATGCAGCTTAGAAGTCCTTTTTAAGCCTGGCACTCTTATAATCTGAGCAATTATTTCACTGGAGGGTCTCTCCATTTGTTGAGCAGCATGTCATGCAAAAACGAAAAGTCTTACTAAGTCAAGATAAATTACAACTGATGTCTTCCCACAGTAACCATTCCTCTTCTTCACCCACCCCCATACTGTCTATTAAGCCCACCTGCCTTGTCTGAGAATGAAATTAGATCAGTTTGCCTTGGCTCAGAGAGAAAACAAATGAGTCTCAATGGTCTGACTTGTTTCAGTCTTGATTATAATTTGCAAGATAAAGCTGAGGCAAGAAGACATTTACCTTTGTAGAATACAGAGTGTTGGGGAGGAGAGAAAAAAACATGTCAACTGATTTCAGACTTTTGATCCATTCTCCACTTTCTTGGCTTCTTTATGGTTTCCCCCTAGGATCTTTCTGATCTTATTCTTTATTCATGTGTTCTCACCTATGGAAAATTCGAACATAAAGGAATTCTACTTCCAAGGTAGTGTGGAATATCATTATCTTTTATTCATATAAGAAAATACTCATCCTCTGATATGGTCAGTATCTAAAATATCAGGCACCTAGAACAAAGGAAATAATATATTTGGCTTCTCTCAGGTCACTTTGGTTTCTTTCTTATGGAAAATCACATTTTTCAGGCACACTTGAATTTACTATAAATACATTCTTATTTTCTCTCCTTATGAGACAGGTAGAATGGGGTGAAATTCTCTAGAGAAAGGAAAAGTAAAAATTATTTATTAACATCCAGAATTAATCATTTCAGTAAGGTTAAAACAGGAGACCCAAGCTGCTGCTGTCCAATCATATTTAAAGCCTAATTTGTTAGGACTCTGAAGGATCCACTTGCAATACCCAATATACTTTAGCAATCTAACTATTCATTTGAATGGGAAATTTTACTTACTTATCTTTGGCCAATATACTGAAGAATTCCTGTGTTTGTGTTCCTATAAATATGGTTGTTAACACTGCAGCAATATTATTCTTTAACTCTGCAAAATTTTACCTGCTCCCCTAATACACTCTCCCCTCCAAGCATTTTACTTTAAATAAGTCTGACTGGCATTGGAAGAATTATCCGGGTAAATACAACAATAAACTATTGTTTAATTATAAAATTGACAGACAAAAACAACATGGACCCACTGCTTCTTGAATTCTTTTAAAATGTTTCATTTTTCCATATCAGTCATGGATGATATTAGGGGGTATGGTAACAATAACCAGTCATTTCTAGACCTGATAGATGAAATCCTGGACAAGAATTTAATAAAAGACTTGCTTTCTGCTTTCCAAAGCTTTTCTCTATAAGCTTAGAGATACTATCCTTCCTTTGACTGTAATGAATAAGCTGAAAAAATGGCAGATTACTAAGATAGTAGCCACATAGTCCCTGTAATAATGGCTCAAAATGAAATTAAACTTGTCAACAGTCGCTCCTTTCCTAGCCACCAAAATCCAGAAACTCTTTCTTTAGTTAGGTCATCATTAACAGAACAATGTAGAGGACAATATTTCAAACAGATAAGTTACCAAATAGGAGCATCCTCCCTCGGTTGTAATATTCTGATATGCTAGTGAATTTCTCCTGTGGGATATTAAAGAAGTATTTGTAAGCCCTTATCTTCTAAATAGGATTATGGGTTTTGTGCTTGTGCGGGCAAGTACATCATTCAATAAAAAGGGGGGAAAAAGGCTAAGAGAACCTCACAGGCATATCAGGACCTCATAATTGATATGCTTCTTCCTATAAACTGAACTCAAGGTATAAGAAACACCACCAAATTATTAACACCCTCTCCTTTGCAAAGAAAAACAGCCATCAAGTCCTTATAATTCTCGAAAATCTAATTCTTCAAGTGTCTTAAATTGTAGAAATGTAAAATAGATACTTTAAATACAGTAACAACTGAAATTTTTTATGGCTCATGCGTTAAGTAAGCTTCCAACTCGAATGCATTTGTGTTTTGTTGTTTGATTTTTCTTTAGGTTTCACTATTACCTTCCATTTATTTATTTTTTTATAATTATAGAAAATATTATATTTCAATATTAAAAAATGTTAAGCATAGGGGTGAAAATGTGATCTAGACCAGTATTGTCCAATAGAACTTTCTGAAATTATAGAAATGTTCCAATAATATAGACACTATCCACCTATAACTATAATACAATTGAAATATGTCTATTGCAACTCAGGAACTGAATTTCTAATTTCATTTGGTTTTTATAAATTTAAATACCCTCATGTGTCTAGTGGCTACCATATTGAATAGCACAGCTCTAGACCAATCAACCTTCAGATGATTGGGACCACTCTGTGACACCCCTCCTAAGCTTCTGTCTTTAAATGGTCACTAAAAACTATTCTAAATTTCATTTTGGATGTTACTAAATCATTCTAAAACCAAACAAACCTCAGATTTGATCGAACTAAAATGTCACTGGCACAAGAGTGTGTGTGTGTGTGTACTAAAGTTTTCTATTTGCTCAGATTTGTGTTTCCTCTAACAGGGGCTATAAAAAGAATAAGCATGGGACTATATTCTTTGCTGAACAGCTTAAGACAAACACATGCAAAAAAAAAAAAAAAACCTGAGCAATACAAAGCAATATGTAATTATGTATCTATGTTTGTAAGTGCTACAAGACTTAGAAGGAAAAGATTGAGAAGACTTCTTTCACTAACTCTAGCCACTATGGCTTCCTAAACAGGATAATGATATGTGTAGAGATGACTTTCTACTAAGGGAACACCATTTCAAGGCATTTATCATTTTTTGACCCCCTAGAGGTTTGAGATAAAATTATTAAAGTGTTATTAAAGAGAAACAAACTAAGAGGTGCGTGCCTTTTCTGAATTAAATGCTTTTGTCTCATAAGTACTAAGTAAAGCTTTTGGATGATGCATCTTAATTGCATTTTGATGTACTCTATCTTGGATAGCTCTCTCTTTTCCTTTCAATTTTTCTCCTTCTCTACTTCTCCCCTAGCCTTACTCTTCATAGACATAACTGCAAAGCACTGTGTCTTTTTCCATTAAAAATTTCTTACTTGGTTATGGTATGTCATAGCATGGAGGAAACACAATTCTTGGTTAAATTTTTCATTCTCTGGGTCTCTGCCAATTACTGTCAAAAGCAGTGGTGACTTTGTGTGAGGTGGATGCTTGTTCATTAGAAAGTGGCCTGAAACAATGAATTCCCTTCACATAAACCATTGAACTATCATGAGATGGTAACGACTTTCTGTCAACTCCCAACCTAGGTCTAATCCAAACTCCTGACCTAGAGGTGTAAAGGCTTTGTAGCTCATTAGTGATTCCCCTGGAGCCATCAAGGGCCAAGTCTCTAGTCACACAGCATCTAAAGTGAAGAAGTACTGTGCACCTTCCAGCATTAGGAGTATTTTACTGGCAAACATGGTGGGCTTTACTAAGTTAATGTGCATAACATTTTTTAGAAAATTAAACATCCTCAGTATTTTGTATATGAGGCCAAGGTAATCACGTTTTAAATACTTTATTGTGATTGCATTTTTTTATTGAAACTGTTTCCTGCACTCCTAGTGAGGACAGTAGTCCAAGGAGATAGGAAAGAAATGGATTGTTTCATTTATTCTGGTATATAAAATGGCCTTTCCCAAACTAGGAACTGGATTGGGGAGAAAGAAGTAGTTCAAACTATTGAAATTAAAATAGTATTACTTTTGTGATCAGGATAATTGAGTTTCCTTCTCCTTTTACTGAGCTACCTTTTAAAAACAAATGCATATGCCGGATTTAAATGAGAATGAAAAATAGAAGGTTTGAACTTGGTTTCCCTGGTACTAAGTTAGCAAACTTTGTGGTCTAAGAGCACTCCCTCAGCTATGTAAGCCTGGTTAAGTTTTCAAGCCATTGTAAACTTAGGATTTCAGGTTATGGTACAATGCTTTGCTGCCTCAGTGAAAATAATATTTTTTTCTTTCTATTAATAAGCTAGAAACAAAACCATATAAAACAATACGTAGGTTACTTTGACTGACTATAACTTCAGTTTCAGGGCCTATCAAAGGCCTATCAGACCAAAGCATTATCAATTTCATGCTTTCTAATATATCCATTATTTATGGTCCTATATACTGCTGAGATATATATTTCTTTCTAAAATGATTTGCTTTAATTTGAGAGAGCAGACCAATTGAACTATTTACTAAGTATGAGGATATATTTAACTCAAACACTACATAATATACATAATGAAATCATTAATCATTTTATATGAAAGAATCTATTAATTATTCTATTATAGCACTCAATTTTAACTTTTTATTTGTTGAAAATATTTCATCAGAAAAAATGATGGTAAAATATGATTTAATATGAATAATTTCTTATCTTCTTTGTTTATTTTTCCTTGAAAATGAATTATTTTAGGCTCTAGTGACTTATGTTTATAATTATTCAATTTTAATTGAATTAAATGATAGAATATGTTCAAGCAAATGAATATGTAATAAATTTATGTTTAATAGCCAAGAAATAGCTCATGTTGACATGCAATTGTTGCAGCAATTTAAAATTCCTATTACCTTCTAAAAAATAATCTTTTTGAAAGTGGCAGACATCTTAACAATGATCTCCAGTTATCACATCTCCATCATAGCTAGCACTTTGTAAGCTGATATTCTCTTTGCTAAACTGACCAAAGTCAATATATAGTCCAATTATAGCTGGGTGAACCTGACAGCTTGTATCTTCTTTCTGAAAGTTGTCTGCCTCTTTGAGTAGCCTGCAAGACAAGCTGCCAGATCTTCATTAATACCTAGCTTGCTTTTTTATTGTTTAGAGGAAGTCATGTTTGTCTGTTAGATCAAAGTGTTGTGTACTTTCTTGTGCAGGGTAATGTTTTTATTTGGGGTTATATTTTTTTCATCTAGAATTCTTAAAATTTAGCCAATAGCCAAACATTTTTACTTTGTAGTTTATTGTAATATTTTCTGGCTAAGTTGTAATCACTAAAACAGTGCACTGTGCTTATATAACTTTTAATTTCAGATATTTTCAGCCTCCTGGTGACACTTGAAGCTAAATTGAAAAGATGATATTGTTATAATCATTTAACCAATAAAACATTTGAAATGCAATACTCAGAAGCTAATGATTTGCTGTTAATTAACCACCTAGTTATTGGTGACATTTTTCTGGATAAAAGTTTGCGTTTAAAACAGCCATGCAATTATTTATTAAATAAAAGCCATGCCCTCTTCAGACAATAGATGACTGATTTTGCACATGGTATAACTTAAGTGTCTTATTATCCTGTTTAGGAAGCCATAGTGGCTAGAGTTAGTGAAAGAAGTCTTGTCAATCTTTTCCCAAGTCTTCTAGCACTTACAGACATAGATACATAATTGCATATTGCTCTGTATTGCTCAGGATTGTTTTTTTCATGTATTCATCTCAAGTTGTTTCAGAAGGAATAGACACAAGCATGTTCTTTTTATAGCCCCCCTTAGAGGAAATACAAATCTGAGCAAATAGAAAATTTCTAATACACACACACACCTGTTAAAATGACACTTCTACCCAGGGGAGTACATATTCAATGCAATCCCTATCAAAATACCAATGTCATTCTTCACAGAAATAGAAAAAGTAATTCTAAAATTTATAAGGAACCCCAAATAAACTCAAATAGCCAAAGCAATACTGAGCAGAAAGAACAAACCCAGAGGTATCACACTACCTGACTTCAAAATATACTACATATCTGTAGGAACCAAATCAGCATGGTACTGGCATAAAAACAGACACATAGACCAGTAAAGAACTCAGATATAAATCCATGTATTTACAGCCAACTTGTTTGCTACAAAGGTGCCAGGAGTATACAACAGGGAAACAACAGTCTCTTCAATAAATGGTGCTGAGAAAACTGATATTCATATGCAGAGTAATAACTAGCCCCCTATCTCTTAACAATATACAAAAATCAAATCAAAATGGATTAAACAGTTAAATCTAAGCCCTAAAATTATGAAACTTCTAGAAGAAAACATTGGGTAAATGCTCCAGGACATTGTGCTGGGCAAAGATTTTTTTGTGTGTAAGACCTCTAAAGCACAGGCAACCAAAACCAAAACAGATGAATGGGATCACATCAAGCTAAAAAACTTCTGCACAGTGAAGGAAACAATCAACAAAGTTAACAGACAACCCACAGAATGGGAGAAAACATTTGAAAAGTATCCATCTGACAAGGGATTAATAACTAGACTATATAGGGAGGTCAAACAACTCAATAGCCAAAAATAAATAATCCAATTTAAAAATAGGCAAAAGATCCAAATAGACATTTCTCAAAAGAACACACACAAATGGTCAACAGGTATATGAAGAAACATTCATCATTAACTATCAAAGAAATGAGATCAAAACCACAATGAGCTATCATCTCATCCCAGTTTAAAATGGTTTTTTATCAAAAAGATAAGGAATAACTGATGCTAGTAAGGATGTAGAGAAAGGAGAACCCTTGTACACTAGTGGTTAGAATGTAAATTAGTATAGTCACTATGGAAAATTGTATGGAGTTTCCTCAAAAAGTCAAAATAGATCTATCATATGATCCAGCAATTCCACTACTGCATATATATCCAAAAGAAAGGAAATCAATATATCAAAGAGATATCTACACTCCCATGTTTATTGCAGCACTATTCACAATAGCTAAAATATGGAATCCCAAATGCCCCTCAATGATGAATGTATAAAGAAAATGTGGTACATATACACACAATGGAATGTTATTCAGCCATAAAAAACAATGAAATGCTGTCATTTGCACAAACATACATAGAACTGGAGGCCATCATGTTAGCTGAAATAAGTCAGGCACAGAAAGATGTATATCACATGTTCTCACTGATATGTGAGAGCTAAAAAAGTGGATCTCATAAAGAGAGAGAGTAGATTGAGAGTTACCAGAATTCAGAAAGGGTTAGAAGGGAGAGTGATAAAGGGAGATTGATTGATTAATGTGTATAAACATCAGACAGTTTGATAGAAGAAATAAGACCTAGTGCTTGATGTATCAGTAAGGTGACTCTAGTTTACAATAATTTATGGTGTACTTCAAAATAACTAGAAGAGAATAATTCATATATTTCTAGTATAAAGACAAATATTTAAGGTGATGTAGATCCCAATTATACCGATTTGATCTTTACAAATTATATGAATGTTTTAAATTATCACAAGTACCCTGAAAATATGTGTAACATCTATTATGTATCAGTAAAAAAGAAAAATTAAGAAAAGGGGAAGAGAACTAAATAAAATTAGAAATTCCATTCCTGAGTTGCACTAGCCACAATTCAGTTCTATAGCCAGGTGTGGATAGCGTCCATGTGACTGGATAGCACTTAAATGGAACATCTCCATCATCTCAGAAAGTAATACTGGACAGTACTGGTCTAGACCACATTTTTATCCCTAGAGAAAACATCCATTTTAAAAATCATGTACCATCTTAAGATGCTTTCAGATGCATATAACAAAAAACCTTACTCAACTGACTTACACAATAAGGTTTGAATGCTCTTAAGTGTCAGCCTAGCCTCAGGATAGGCTGAATCTAGTATTTCAGGGCATTTTTTTTGGCTTTGTTTTTGAGATAGTGTCTCATTCTGCCATCCAGGCTAGAGTGCAGTGGTGTCATCATAGCTCACTGCAACCTCAAATTCTTGGGCTGTAGCAATCCTGCCTCAGCCTCCCGAGTAGCTAGGACTACAGGAGTGCACCACCATGCTCGGCTAGTGAGAGTGTGTATGTGTGTGAGAGTGTGTGTACACAGGGATCTTGCTATGTTGCTCAAGCTGGACTTGAACTCCTGGCCTCAAGCAATCCTCCTACCTCAGTGCTAGGATTACAAGCATGGGCCACTGTGCCATACCCAGTATTTTAGTTTTATTTCTCCAAGATCCCCTTTACTGTTCTCTCCTCTAAGTTGGTTTCACGATCAATATACCTTCCTTTGTGCCAGAAAAACATCGGTGGCAGTTCCCAGCTTTGTATCCACACATCCTGGAAACTAAAGGAAGAGAGAAAAGCCCTTCTTCTCTCTTCTGCGTCAGCAGACTACATTCCTTGAAGCTCTAAATAACCCTGCTCCTTTGCATTTTATTGACCCAGTTTGGGTCCCATGTCCCTTCCTGAAGGAGGAATTAATTTAGGCTGCCTGACTTATGCCTACATTCCTGAACAATAAATTTTATAAGAGTGAGATTGATGAGCCTTAGACTAACCAGGACCTACTCCATGGAGTCAGGTGGTGCTTATTTTCCCCAAAACACATAGACAATATGGCAGAGGGTAGCTACCCAGAAATTTGGTGGTACCCTTATGTAAAAGTAAGGGGATAACAAATGCTGGATAGGCAATCAATAATGTCCACCATAGAAGGATAAACATTTTTGTTTTGTTTTACAATTTTTATACATTTACAAGACTTCCTTTGAAATGTGACAATTAAGGAGTCGTTGTTCCCACCCACTTGCCCCCAAAACATCTAAGCATAAAAATAAACAGCTGAAAATCTCTATTTTTAAATTGTGTGAGGCTCTGACATTTGAGTGGGTAGAAAAAAGTGAGAAAAGTGACAAGGGTTGTGCTACCATGGAAGATAATTAAAATATAATATAAAAAGAAAGATCTAATCTGAGGAGGAGGCTAGAGAGAGGAATCCAAATTAACATAGCTAAAATAAATGCTGTGTCCCAAGGCATATCTTTAATAATTTTCCCAACAATAATCTCATTTGTGCCCTCTGGAATTTAAAAAAATATCTGAGATTTAAGCAAGTCCCCAGAGGTGGTCAGTGGCAGTCAGGACTCAAACCAGATTGAACTCTTAACACTCATTCCAGAGCCTTTCACCAAAGCCAGTACTCTGAGGCAAAGCCCACATGCCGCATGTTTTCTATTCAAACCCCATGTCAATATGTACTAAGGGGCAAAGCATTACGAGCAAGGCATTGTGTTAAGTATGGGTTGGGGAGAAAAGATAGCATGTTTAAAATATGTACATAAATGCATGGTGTACATAAATGTACATAAAATATGTACATAAAAACATATGCCAGGTGCTTAATTAGTAATTCAGACAAGAAGCTCCACCAGAGTGCAGTGGTGGGGAGAAAAGAGGAGGAGAAGCCAGTCACTACAGTTCCAAAATAAACTAAAGAAAAGGGAAAGAACATTATGGATCTTGGTGGATGTCGGGCACGTTGGAAGCTTCAGGCATGTGATTCAGAGGAGTATCGAGATGGACAGTTTTCAGAAGGAGGACAATCTTAATTCTTTACTTATAAAGCACTTTGTAAATTATAAAACACTTTCATATCCATAATTTCCAATAACTACCATAGAGCGTGTCAGATATTCTGCATGTGCTATCAATCCTAACTGCAGATGGAATCACTATCTGCCCTTTGCAGATGAGGAGACTTAGGCTCAGACAGGCCACAGGATTTGACCACAGTCACACAGTGAAGGAGTAGAGAGGTAAGTCAAACCCAGATCTGTCTGACTCTAAAGCCTCTTTTCTCTACGTTGTGATCCCTTTTGTTGTTTTATTTTACCTTCAAGTTGATATTATGGGTAGATAAACTGCGAAATTTCATAATATTCAACTGAATTGAGTTGAGAGGTACACAGTATGGAGATGAATACTTTGAAAACGCATGTTCAATAAAATTTTATATATAGGAAATGGAAAAAAAAAAACACTTGTTAATTTTATAAATCACAAACAAAGATGGACTGTATATTCCTGGGTGATGAAGATGCCAAAAAAGTAACATTGATCTCTATGGGAATTCAAAATCCCTCCGGAAAGGATGGAGAGCACATGATTTTATGCTGATGATTGCCTGTGACTGCTCTTGCCCCATCCAGTATGAGTTTCATCTATATGAATAAATAGGTTTCCCCAGAGGAAAGTGTAGAAGAATAAAGATGAGAGGAATTATACTAGGATTCCAGAGGCATAGGATTGAGTCTTAGAAGAGAAGAAAGAGGAGGAGAATATTTAGAGAAATAAAGTGCATCTGTATATCTTAGGTTACCTAAACTAGCCTACCAGCTCTTATCAATGGATAAACAGCAAAGTTTGCATGTTTGGAGAAACAGACCTGCTATGAACACCAGAACTCTCTCCATTCAGAAGCCTAGTAGTATGGTTTGCATTGCTCCTATATACATCTCATAGGCGACCACATCTCTGCAAATATAAATAAAACCAAAGAAAAACAACAACCGCAAGCCCTTATCAAATGTAGTTCTATTGGTTTCAGAGTTGATGGTTCCTCTCCACCAAAACCAGTACTACCAAACAGCGTACATTTTTGCAAGAGAGTTGAATGCAGGGAATACAAGAAGATAGGTCTAACCTAAAATCAGCACGTCAAAGATAAGAGTAAACAAAATCATAATCCCCATAAGTA
This sequence comes from Mirza zaza, assembly GCA_008750895.1. NCBI lineage: Eukaryota > Metazoa > Chordata > Mammalia > Primates > Cheirogaleidae > Mirza > Mirza zaza. The sequence goes on from VSMD01094259.1 coordinate 35,958, forward strand.
AATACCCTAATACCAAAGCCTAGCAGAATATTATTCTAAGCACTATTTTAAATAACTTTGTTTCTGTGATTAAAATGGTTTTGCACATTGACAAAAATCATAATACAGAAAGATAACCATCATTAATATTTTATGTTCTTGTAGAATATTTAGAATACACATTTTAAACAAAAATGGGATACTACTATCTAAATAGCCATAAACTGCTTTATAGTATGAAACACTATAGTATGATTTCACTTCTCTGTTAATAATTATAGATTTATATCATAATTTATAATGGCTGGGGAAAAAGGCTCCCCTCTTCAAAAAATAATTTTGAGAACCACTGGAATAAACTATCATAACCAAAATAAGAGTCAAGGAGAGGTTCCATTTGGTATAAGCTTTTAAAAAAATACTATTTGAATTTTAAATATGTAAAAGAAGAAATTTATGTCACGAAGAAATCAAAGATCTACTGGAAAAAGAATATGGTGGAAATGTCTTTATGTTTGTAATTACAAACCAAACTCACATTTTTATCACTAATCTGATTAAAATATTTTTCTCTTAACTCTTTCAAGATATTTTAATTTTCACAATATTTGTATTCAAAAGTATGAATAAAATCAATTTTCTTTTAAAATGGAAAATACAATGCTACATTAGCATTGTGAAATCAAACAAATGCTGAAGTGATGATTTCCTTCTCTCTTCTGGACTTCTGTGTGTTTATTTTCTGTCTGGATTGTTTTCAATTAATCACTGCCTAATGGTATAACTTCAATAGCTGAATTGAAATTTTAATAAAAGCTAAGTAGACATAAAATTATTTTGTTTCATCTCCTCAATTTATGTTTAAGGTTTTTAAGGGCATGGACATTTCTTATCCTATATGCCCCAAACTGGGTAAAATGAACCCAGAAAGGACAAATAGTCTGTCCCAAAGCCATGGTATAAACTTTGTTCATCTTCCTTAAGTGTTAATTTTACTGAAAGACTTTTCATGGGAATAGTCAAGCATTCCTTACCTTTAATACTACTAAGAATTTAAAATTTTGATTACATTGTTTAAAGTCCAACAAAAGATCACATGTACAATAAAACAAAAAAAATTCAAAGGATGTGTGCAGGCGAGTTATTTTGAGCTAGTTCCCCAGAACCCTGACAGTAAAAGGTTTAATGTTCTGCATCTGGGATCATTTTTGGTAGAAAGGTTTGAGAAGAAATGCCTTCCAGTTGACACGATATTTCTTGTACATAATAGAAATTCAGCAAATAATTATGTTGATTTGAGTTGCCATTAGATGTAACTTGGAAATCTTGGAAAGTTTACTTTTGACACATTAGATAGCACAAAGAAAAAAGAGAGGAGGGGGAAAAACACAGTAAAAAAAAAAAAGTATAAGTTCTGTTAAATGAATTCTTAACACCTTTCACAAGAGTATTGAAATTCTTTGTGGTACACTGAGTTCTCCAATGGCTGCATTAGTGCCAATTGATTTCTCAATTGCCTGTGGAATAAAATCCAAATTCCTTAGCTTGTCATGCGATCCATCCAGAATCTCAGCACATCCTGAGTGTCCCACTTTATTTCTCCACTTTATTACCCTGTTTCATGCCAAACTGCACTACTCCCAGTTCTCCACACGCACCCAAAGTGTTCCTGTTAATATCTTCAGTCTGCTACCTCTAACTTAAATGTCCTTCCCTGTCCCACCATCATCACCTGCCAAGCATAATCCAAATGCCACCTCTTCCAGAAAGCCTTCCTTGCTCTTACACCCTGAAGAGTTTTGCTTCTTTCTGATATTACATAACAAATTGATAATGTTTCTTTCATTGAATTTATTTTCTGCCTTGTTATATTTACATCTATGTCTTGCTTTCACCATTAAATTATAAACTCTTTGAAGAAAGATAAAAGATGTGCGTAAATGCCTAATAATGAATGAATGAATATAGCCAAACTCTTCCAAAAAACCAGAAATATCATTAATTTTATTCTAATTCTGTCCTTCAAATATATTTAACCCTGTATGTAATCAGAAACACACAAAATGGAAGGACCACTTAGATAGTCCATGGATCAATTTCCATTATCCCTTATAACAATTATTTTATTGATTGAAGAAAGCAAAAAGGGACGGAAATGCCCTATAATAAAATCTGCAAAGATTTCTATCTGTTCAAATCCTGTACTGAGAACTCACTGCCAAGTGTCTTTTGGATTCTGTCAACAGGCTTTCAACCATTTTAATTTAAATGAATCATCCCAAAAAATCTATGGCATTTAATACACCCACTTCTCAGGGATATGAAATTCAGTTTTTCTTTATGTAATTTAGTTGATGGTGCCAGATTATGTCAAAAGTGTTCTGATTAATAGTTGTTTCTGGTTGTGAAGAAATATCCAAAACAAAAGTTGGATACATTTTATTTTACAGAGATATTTGGTGTAAATGCAGAACTGGGTTCAGTAGCCAGTAGTCGCAGGCGCTTTTCAGGACTGCCTGTAACTATCATAGACTGTAAAATGCACCTCAGATTAGTGTGAGAACATAATATCAGCAAAGTATATAGAAAATATATTTGTTATTCTCCAGATCATATACAACATAAAAACATACTTGTTATTTCAAAAAGGTTGGAGGCATCTAAGAAAACATAAAAATCAAAAATAAAAATCACAACACCACATCTTTTTGAACATAGAGATTGCCAACAGGAAAATCTTATTTTAATTCAGCTAAAACTTCGAAAGCTAATTGAATGCTGAGAAATCTCCCGAACTTATTTTATGAAATCTTTTTTTTTCTCTTCATTGAAGTGGGCATGATATTAGATAAAAACAAATGCACATGAATGTATGTGGTTTCAATGGCTTTTAAAAGTTTTTTATGAAATCCTCGAACAGTCACAACGTGGGAAACAAATTTTTATATCCTCTTTCTCTTTTACTTTGACAATTTCTCTTTCTCTCTTTCTGTTTTCTATAGAATAGAGTGGAAAGGTCTCATGTTTAAATTCTGATAGACATAGGGTTAAATATAATATATGTAATATAAATGCCCCTGCTCCTCACACTAAGTCGTGTGAATTTGGGCTAGACACTTTCATCTCAAGCTTACGTTTCCTAATTTGTAAAAAAAAAAGGTTCTATTCATCTCATGGAATTTTGAGGAAGAGCAAGAAATAAATGTGAAGTGCCAATATCTGACCAACAGTAGGCACTCAAAGCACAGGAGTCCTCTTTCATAAACTGTGATCCTAATTTACATATGAAACACTAATTCTTAGAACTTCTAAAATAAGGCTGGCATTTGGAAAGCAGGAATACTGTCATGCTTGGCTGAGGGGATATTTTTTAGATAACCAATTACTCTTGACTGAGAAGACTGGTTCCTTGAGTACTCCTTGACATCTCTGGGGGACACTACCCCTTTCTGAAGCACACAGAGTTCACATAAAATTTAAGAACATTTGTTCTTATGTCACCACAGACCAAGCCCACAGATAGAGTCTAAGCAATATAAAAAATGAAAAATTTAATATTTCTTAAAAATGAGGTCAAAGTATTCAATATTATGTTTGAAACAATGAGTTGCTAGCCACAGAACAAACAGCCCAGATGACAATAAAATATAAGCAACAAATTCATGCAAGAAATACCAAGTCACTGAAAAAAAATAATAAATGATCATTTTAAAATAAAACTTTAGAGTAAAAATACAAGAATGAACTATTCAGGATTGATTTATATATTTGGGATTCAGGATTTATAAAGTCCCAATGTCATTACGAGATAGAGGTCAGGAATGAGGAAAGCTTCTCTTTTTAAAATAGTGAAGTTTTGTTTTTGTTTCCTCCCCCGCAAATTTGCACTGCTTACATATCCTTTGACGGACTTATTTGGCAATTTGATTTGAATCCCCTCCTCCATCACCACCACTCAAATAAGAAGTAGTTACTTCTTTACTATATGGACTGCAAGTATAAAATCTATATGGCTCATGTGAGGGTACCTTCATAGCTCTTCTGGGTAACTCTGAAAGAAACTCCTTGGTCTGACTGGCTTAGATTTATGCAAAACTAGTTTTGTTGGATACAGCTCTTTGAATTGCTTATTTTCCTTAATTGGAAATTATCATTTTCAAGGACCCTTAACTCTACATTCTTTCCTCCTCTCAGAATTTCTCAGCTACTTAATCCTTATCTATCATTCATAACATGCACAGGTATTTTTGTCACACAAGAGCAAATAAGTGAGATTTCTACTAAAAGAAATAAATTATATTAGCTTACCCTACTTTTCCAATAATGTGCTATTCAGAAGTATAAATAATCTTATATCCTTCAGAGCTTCAATTCCAAATAAGCTGAATTACATTGAAATATGCCCAATATCAAAATATACTATCAACAACTTCAGAAAATAACTAAATACCCATCTATTATCAAAGAGTAAACTGCCAAATTTTTTTTCTTTCTTTTAAGGTTTATGGAGTTATAATTATGTACAAGACTCACTCTTTTATAAGTGCAGTTTGAATTTTGACAAATATATACAGTCACGTAAACACCACCAAAACAAAGAATCAGAACATTTCCACTGGGTGCTGTGACTCACACATGGAAACCCAAGCACTTTGGGAAGACCCAGCAGAGGATCACTTGAGATCAGGATATCAAGACCAGCCTGAGCAACATAGCAAGAACCACTCCCTACCCTTGCTATCTCTACAGAAAAGTTTTAAAAAATTAGCCGAGCATGGTGACACACCCCTATTGTCCTACCTACTCAGGAAGCTGAGGAAGGAGTATTGCTTGAGCCCAGGAGTTTGAGCCTGCAGTGATCTGTGATGATGCCACTGCATACCGGCCTGAGTAACAGCAAGACCCTTTCTCAAAAAAAAAAAAAAAAAGTCAGAACATTTCTACCACCTAGAAAGTTCCTTTATTGCACTTTGTGGTCAATCACTGCTCCGCTAATTCCCAGCCCCTGGCAACCATTGATTTGTTTTCTTTCCCTTTAAGTTTGCCTTTTCTAGAATGTGATATAAATGGAATCATACAAAATGTAGTCTCTTGTATCTGACTTCATTCATTTAGCGTAATGCTTTTGAGATTCATCCATGTTGTCTCAAGTATTTGTGGTTTATTCCTTTTTATTGATGACTAGCATCCCGTTATATGAATATAACCTATCCATTCATTATTTGACATTCGACTTGTTTCCAGTTTGGGGTTATTATGAATAAAGCTTCTATTGGTTTTGGAGTTCAGGCCTTTGTGTGGATTTGTTTTACTTCTTTTGGTTAAATACTTAGAAGTGGGATTGCTACATCATATGTAGTGTGTTTATCTTTATTTAAAAAAAATTCATGCCAACGCATGAATTTTTCCAAAGTGGCTATATCATTTTGCATTCCCATCAGCAGCATATGAGATTTCCAGTTGTACGACAACCTCATCACCACTCATTATTGTCAAACTTTTTAATTTCAGCCATTCTAGCAGGCCTACAATGGTATCGCAATATGGTTTTCATTTGCATTTCCCTAATAACTAATGATGTTGAGCATCTTTTCATGTGCTTATTTGCATTGGTAAATCTTCTTTGGTGAACTATTTAAATATTGTGCCCATGTTTTAAATTGATTGTATATCTTATTATAAAAGATCTTTATAAACTCTGGGTTCAAGTCCTTTATCAGATCTGTGATTTTGCTGAATATTGTAATATATATCACGTTCAATACTTATCCAATGACTTTACAGGTCAAATTAGATAAGAACTGTACCCCTCAAGGTCAAATTTCCTATACCACCCAAAGGTTAATTTCCCTAAAGATTGTATCACCCAATCTGGAACTTCTAAAGCAGTGTACCAGTCAAAGGTCAAGTCCAATAAAGGTTATACACCCAAATGGCAAATTCCATGAGTACCATACCATTCAATGTCTTAGAGAGAGAAATAACTCCCATGTATCATACCCTGAAATCAGTTCCTATATGTTTATATCAAAGATGATCCAATTCTGTTATTTTTATTAGGTGATCTTATACCTTGAGAACAAAATTGCTTAGAATACATACTGAGGACAATTTTTTTAAGTATTTAGCTTTACCAAATTTATGCTTTTGAAGATTCAATAAACCTCACTAACTTCAGTTTCTCTTTTCCATCTCTACACTTAATTATTGGACTACTTGGCTATGTTAATTTGTACTTTTATATTTTATTGCATATGTCTAATGTTTGTCTTTTGCTTATTAGTAGTGTCTCTCCCCTAAGTTATGAATCACCCTCTGTTCTGCCTACCCAAGAGTACAAAGGATAGCATATTGCTCAGTGTTTAGTTGCATATCATTCAGGCTTCTAGTAGGATGCAGATCTCATATTCTAAAGGATATAATGAAGGGACTCTTTACAAAAGTGTAGACCAACAAGCCATGGTTGCTATTAGGAAACTAAACATAAAAGGGGGGAAGGAAAAATTGCTGGAACCTCAGTAGAGTAACTACAGCTACAGGAGCGGTGATCTGTTGTAGGTAGATTCAAGCAACCTGTTAGAGATAATGCAGAAAACACATCAAGAGCAACAACAACAAAATACCTCAATCTTAATCTCCTCTAGCCCTCCGTTCTCTTGAAGGTGACTGCCACTGGGAAATCCCATCCAGAAGACAGAGAGCAAGAGATCCAATTGGTGACTTCATAAAGGTCAGCCTCCCAGGAGAAAGAACAAGAGAGAAGAGTGGAGAGTGGATCTGGATGAGCCAAATAAATTGTCAGACATAAGCAGATACTCAATAAACATACTCTAATCGCTGATCAGTTACTCCGAGAGGATTCTGGATCTCTAGAGGAAATAAACGATGCAATAATGAGAATTGTAAGTATCCTCATGAAGAAAAACATTGCTCTTATTAACTCAGATGCTCAACAGGCTCTTTATCTTTGGAAACAGCCTTCTGTATAGTAGAAATAGAACATATATCTAAGGGGTTTTTGTTTTATAACCAACTAAAATATTGTATTACATTCTTAAAATTTGGAGATTTGGAGGAAGAAGGATGGGGGGAAAGTAACACTGCCAGATTTTTATTTCCTTACCACCTATCAATATCTGTTAAAAATTGCCATTGCCATTCTGAACCACCTACTATTATACCAAAAGCTACATAAATGTTCTCTTTAACATTTTATATTTCATAAACTTGTTAATTTACCTCTTTAATCTGACATTTACACTACTCTCAAGAACGTATACCAAAAATGACATGGAATTGGGTATTTGGTAGACCTAGGTTGGCTCTATCTTTGCTAGTAATATAACTTACGGCAAAATATTTAACTGCTCTAAAATTTTCTCATTTTAAAATAGAAAAATAGTAATGGGTACTCCTCAGGACTGGAATAAAGCTCAAGTAATGTGTGAAGAACTTTCATCAATACATTGGGATCATTGCAGCCCCTATATAAATATTAGTCCCCTTCCCATTTTCATTTGAGGGCAAAATCTCTTTGGCTCCTAGAGAGAGCAGTATAGATGCCACTTGTCAAATAATTCTAGACCCAGACAACTAGTGACATAGATGACTATGGGAGCACTCTGGCCTATGATGTTTGAGTCTGGCACTCTATTCCAGTTATCTTTTTTCAACACATATTCTGAACTAGCACTCTAATTTCTTTCAGCCTTGAAAAAAAAGGAACATTTTGAATTTCACAAAAAATTTCAAATCGCCTATAAAAAATATGCTAGAAAATAACTGTTTCCTTAAATCATTAACTAAATGAAGTGGGGAGGTAAAGAACAAACACAGAGAAATTGATAACCTCTGAAATGGTCACTAGACCAAGGAAGCAAATCACACATACATAGGATATGAAAGATCATCACCAAAACCCAACAAAAAGCACAGGACTAGACTAAGGAGATGTCCTGATCCTTGGGAAGAACTATCACATTTAGACTAACAAAGTTGCAGAGTTTCTAAAACAATTGATATTGTCTATGCATCCTATTTTCAATAAATTTTGTATGTGGCAATTGAAAGTTAAGAATTAGTAGCAAAAAATTGTAATTTTACCATAAATGTTTATTCATCAAGTAAATAAGATTATAAGATTTCAAATACAGCTAAATAAAATGTTTAGGCACTTATTTACTATGAGCCCTAAAATCAAGATTACATGAAATAGTTTTTACTCTATTTAACTGAGAAAATGATTCAAATGTTTGTATGTACATTTTGCTTAATCTAAGTTTTTGTTTTTCATTATTTGTAATGAAAATTACAATTAATTTACAATTGTGCTTACAATTGTGTAAGCACTCCTCAAAATTATAACAATGCTACCCTTTTCATTTTATCTATTAGATAAATTTAGCATCCACTACTGGGTATCTGCATAATCTGATATTGGAAAATACTGAAGCAAGTAATATTTTGACATTTGAATACTATTGCTGTCTAGTACTGGTTACAGGAACTTAACAGATAAAGACAGATAGCATTCTGTGAAACACCTGTGTTTATCACTGGCATGCCAGGTATATATGTAATATTACACAAAGTAGTAAGCTTACTACTGCTCAGGCTGAATAAAAGGTAACCTCCACTAGGATTTCCTGGCCCCAGGGAGGAAGTAGACCAGTGTAATTGATGGGAATACACTCAGAAAAACCCTCTCTTGTGCTTTGGAATTGAAATATATCAAAAAATGATGCCTCAAAAACAAAATCACAGCAGAAAAAGCAGTATGGAAAATTTCAAAGTAACCAACTGAAAAAGGTGGGAGGATGTTAAATTTCTGACAATGAATAAACCATCCCACCTGCTAATTTCCTTCAAATGAAATTATATCTAAACCACTGCTTCAATTTTAAATAATAATAGGTACTCTTTATTGAGGAAAGAGCTTTACATACATTGTGTCATTCAATCTTCAACATAACCCTATGAGGTATATATTATGATTCCTAGTTTATAAAAGATTGAAAGTCAGAGACTAAAAATATGTCTAAACTCATATATTTATAAAAAATAAAAATTAAACCCATGTTTTTCAGAAAACAAAGCTTGTGCTTTTAGCCATAAACATAGATTTTTAATTACCTCAAGTGCTTCTCAAGATAATAACCCCTTAGGATAGAAACCAAATAATTAAACCATGACAATCTTGTATTAATATTATTAATAGATTTCAAAGAGTACAATGATAAAAAAAAAGGTTAATACTAGTTAATTATGAAAGCTAGGTATGTTGATGTCTCATATTTATTTATGTCAGTCTCTATTATTCTGTATTTTAAATTGTTTTCAAAATTAAGAGTGTAACAGAAACACCAAATGTTAAAATAGATTAACATTCAGATTAACGCATCAGAACATTTCAGAGTGACAAAATAAGGATCACAACACTTCAGAAGGACAGAGTAAGGATCTCTGAAAATCATTATCTCCATAAAAGCAATGAGAAAGAACACTGGCAAAGATTATCTAAGTCAACTTTTTCAGAATTCTGGAAATTAAAAAACTTGCACAGTCCAATGAATATTTTTAAAAAAACAGCTGAAATTTAGTAAGAGCAGCTAAATTTTGTAGCATTTTAACTCGCCCTAATCCTATCTCCTCTTCCTAGTATTGCAGCAACCTTGAAAACCAACAGCCTCACAATGATGGTAGCTGTGAAAACCTTAAGCCTCATGGCCCCTGGAGAAGGCAGAATGAGTTTGGAGTTCTTCTAGAATTTCTAAGCCGCAAAAATATTACTATTTGACCTGTCTAGCAGCTCTTTGAAAAGTACCATTCTCGTGGTTTGTCTATATTTGACCTTACACAAGGGTCACTCTGGGCAAACTGACTTGTCCTTGGGACACTTGTCAAAAATAATCACTGGCAATAATTTAGCTTCATAGCTCTCTGAGGCAATGTTACCAATTTGGCAAACAAAAGAATGACCAAAAAACTTAAAAGGTAAAACAATATCGAAGTGTCCATAGAGAGCTTCAAAAAGTTCTAACATATTACTGTGATCTATAAGGCCACATACATGTGCAGGGCTGAGCACATGCCCAGGAAAGATCCAAGAACACACTAATCTTGCATCTCTTGCTGGCTTGAGGCTCTGCACAAGAAGAAAGTTAAAGGCGAGACAGGGTTATAAACTGCCAGTTGGACCATTCAAAGCATACCCCAATACATACACAGAGCCCTTTATCAAAAGCTGGGAAACTTGTTAATATAAGACATTTAAGGAAATCTCTATTCAATCATGAGTTGACCATTAGGTTTACCAAGCAGAGACATCAGTAGTTAGATAAGACAAAGAACACAGACTTTCCAGAATTAGTGCAGAAATGTCATTAAACAAGCAAACAGCAACAAATAGTAATAGCAACAAATCCTGGAAGTAGGGGAAATCTAATTTCCAAAGTTACATTATTTTAAATGTCCAGTTAAAAAAAAAAAAAATATATATATATATATATATATCCCAAAGAAATAGGAAAGTATGGCCAATACACAAGGGGGAAAGAACAATGAGTAGAAAGTATTTCTGAAGAAGCCCAGATTACAACACATACTTTAAATCAACTATTATGTTTAAAGAATTAAAAGAAACATCTAAAGTATTAAAGAAAAGTATGACAAAAATGTCCCTACCTCATACCAGATATAAAAATTAACTCAATATAAATTATAGACCTAAATTTAATAACAAACTATAAAACTCTTAGAAGAAAGCATGAGAGTGAATCTTTGTGACCATGTATTAGGCAACAACTTTGACACGATACCAAAAGCGCAAGCAACCAACAAAAATAGATAAGTGGACTCTATCAATAATAAAAATATTTATGCTTCAAAGGAAAACATCAAGAAAGTAAAAATACAAGCCACAGAATGGAAGAACATATTTGTAAATCCTATATATATATATATATATATATCTTTGTGTGTATATATATATATACACAGATATTCTATATATATATAAATCACTTGATATTTATCTTATGTATCTTATATGTACAAGTGATAGTATGTAGAATATATTAAAAACTCTTACAACTCAGTAAAAAGACAATCCAATTTTAAAAAATGGGCAAGAGTCTGAATACACATTTTTTTTAAAGAAGATACACAAATAGCCAACAAGCACATGAAAAATACTCACAATTAGCTGTCAGATAAATGCTAATTAAAACCACAATAAGGTACTACTTCATACCCGCTAGAATGGCTATGATCAAAAAGATGGATAATAGCAAGTGTTAGCAACCATGTGGAAAATTAGAAGCCTTATATGTAACTGGTGGGAATGCAAAATGGTGGCACCACTTAGAGAAACAGTCTGACAGTTCCTGAAAAAGTTAAAAAGAGAGTTACCATATGAACCAGCAATTCCTCTCCTAGGCATATACCCAAGAGAATTGAAAACATATGCCCACATAAAAACTTGCATATGAATGCTTTATTTCATACAGATTATTTTAATTAAATATAACCTAAATGAATGGAGAGATCATATTCGAGAATAGGATGACTCAGTATCATACAGATGTAAATTCTCTACAAAATTATCTATTGATTCAATGCAATTTCAGTCAAGTTCTAAGGAGGTTTTTCTAAAGGAACTTGTAAAGTTCTTGAATTAAAGATGCTAAAATTTACATAAATATAAAAACTTAAGATTACCAAAAAATAATAAAAGGATGAAAAAAGGATAAAAAAGATTGGAGGAAGAAAGAAGCAGCAGAGAATGCTGCTCTTGCATATCTTAAAACTTATATTAAAACTAGAACAATTAATAGAGTAGTATTAGCACTCTGATGGGCAAATTGACATTGTAACAGAATACAGTGTCCAGAAATAGGTCCACAGCCACATAAAAATGGAAACTTGATATTTCACAGAAATTACAGTCACCTAGAAAGAACTAACTGTTCAGTAAGTAGTACTAGAAAACATATTGTCCATATAAAAAAATGAGTAAAATAGGATTACACCATTTGCAAAATAAATTACCAGTAGTTGAAACCCTTAAAAGTGAGAGGAAAATATAGGAAAATATTTTGATGATCTTGAGGTAAGGAGGGATTATTGAAATAAGACTTTAAAAATCAAATCATAAAATATGAATAAATGAATCAAAAAACAAAGAGAAAAACCAAATGCAAGTCACAAACTGGGAAAGATTTGCAATACTTATGAACAACAAAAGATAAAATATAGAGAATATATGAATACCACCTTCAATTCTATAATAAAATGGCAAACATACCAATAGGAAATTGAGCAAAAGGCAGGAAATACATTTCATAGGAAAGAAATATCAATGACCAATAAACATAAGAAAATATGCTCAGCTCAAAAAATGCAAAGCAAGAAGACAAGATACTATAGTAAATTCACTAGATTAGCAAAAATTTAAGTCTGATAATACTAAATGTCGGTAAAAATATGACTCAATAGAAATACATTGTTGGACCATTGCTGTTGGAGATATAAATTATAAAAATAATCACTTGGCAAAACAATTGAGCCATAACTTGAAATTTGACCATTAGGCCATTCTCCTCCTAGATATGTAATCTAGAATAGCTCTTACAAATGTCCTAGGAAAAAAGTACAAGAATATTCACCAAAATATTGTTTGTAATAGCAAAAAAAAAAAAAAAAAATTGAAAAAATCCAAATGTCCTCTCTTAGGAGAATGGATAAATTGCACTAGGTTCATACAACACACAATTATACAACAGTAAGAATCAAGTAAGTACGCCTACATATAATAATGAGTCAATCTCAGACATAAGGTTGAGTAAAGAAAGCATTTCACAGAAGACTACAGTGATGGTTAATTTTGTTTGTCTCCTTGAGTGGGCTAAGGAATGCCCAGGTAATTGGTAAAGCACTATTTCTTGATGTTTTTAAGAGGGCATCATCAGAAGAGATGAGCATTTGAATCAGTAGACTGAATAAAGAAGATCCCCTCTCACTGAAGTGGGCAGGCATCATCCAACCCACTGAGGGCCCAAATAGAACAAAAAGAGTAGGAAGGGCAAATTTCTCTCTCTTCTCCTCTCTCTCCTCTCTCTCCTCTCTCTCCTCTCTCTCCTCTCTCTCCTCTCTCTCCTCTCTCTCCTCTCTCTCCTCTCTCCTCCCTCTC
>VSMD01094263.1:0-38781 GCA_008750895.1 Mirza zaza
ACACACACACACACACACACACACACACGGTGGGATGGGATGGGGCAAAAACTATAAACTAAAAGGAAAAAGTTCAATATGTTAACTTAGGCATTTCTGAGTGGTATAATTATGGCAATTTAAAACACCCTCCTTTTGCTTTTCTATATTTTTTTAACGTTAAAGATGCTCTTTCTCTATTTGAAGGAAGTTATAAACATTGCTCAGTGTTCAGCCTGGTGAACTGTACTTCTAAGTGTCTACATCTGTGTCTGCCCTCCCACTGTCCAACCTCACCAAGTGGGGAGGTCTCTTTCTCGGGCACAGTCCTTTGCCAACCATGGGACTGCTGCAAGTATTGGGCAGTTCTAAGCCATAGCCACAAATGACACTAGCACTATCACAAAAGGCACAGTGAGAAAACAGCTCTAAGATAGTGGCACAGGGGTTGGCAGAAGGGAAACACCACGTCAATGAATGCAAAGGCCGTCACAGCGATGGAAACAGGAAACAGGGCAAAGGCATGGAATCTGGGGGGCACACGGCCTGCTGCAGGAGCATAGGACCCTAGGAGGCTTGCAGGAGATCTCAGAAGGTTGGGGACACCTTGTGGAGGACTAAGAATGCTCACCAGAGTGTGTGTGAGCCTTCTGCTTTGACAAAGGACTTGCTTCATTCTGGAAGCTTTCCCTACAGTGGCACTGGGTAGGTCTGGTGGTCTCTTTTCAGCTTGCCTTTGCCCTGATTCTGGAGACAGTTTCTCTTTCCCCTCCACGTGGAGCATTCTTTCCTCAAATAGGTGAGAATCGTTGGGTTCAGGACACACCACCCCAAAACAGGACTGTAGAAGATCAGAGTGTGCCACCCCAAAATATAGTTCGGTGGAAAGAAAATATTACAACAAACCTCATTTTGCAGATCTTAATTGGCTTTTATTTGCCATTCTAGAATCGGGCTCCTAAGTCAGGTTTGCTTAAATAAAAAATAAACTTAGGTTACAGTATGTTGTGTAACAGCCTCATGGAGGCTTCTAAAGACCACATTGAGTTTGATTTTACAATTCTTTGGCATATTTTGAGCTAATTATGCTAAGAAACAACAGACCCAGGAGTAGCTCTGAAAAGTCGTCCTTCCCTAAAACAAATTTACATCTATAAAGGAAATCTGTGTCAGTAAAGTATTGGTATCAGGAAGAAGGCAGCTCTGAGATAACTTTTGTTACCTGAACTACTTTCTCTGCATAACAAGACAATCTTTATTACACCATACAATTCCTCCCATAATTTGTGTGACCACTCCGCATGTGCCCTCCCACACACCCCTGTAGAAGCCCCAAGACCCTATTGCTTCAGTAGCTCAGGATGCTATATAAACATTAATCCTCTGACCCTTCTTCAAGTATCTTATTTTGTGGGATTGCTATGTGTATGCAGGTAATTAAAGTGATTTTCCTCCTGTTAACCTACCATCGGCTTCTTTCATAGACTCAATTATCGAAACTTCAGAAGGTAGAGAGAGGGTTTTTTCTCTTCCTTACAGTGTATTAGTTTCATTTCCACAAAGACAGCCTGCTGCCACACTGCCCACGATCGCACCGGGCCTCAGGTTGAAGAGATTGCCCGGCCAGGCAATCGCTCTGTCCCTTTCTCCACTGACACTTCACCCTTTTCTGACAAAAGGCCCTCCCAGCTGTGTGCCTCAGCTGAGGAATGTGACTGTACATCCTCAGACTCTGTTCATTTATCCTGTTTCCAAGTGAAAGAAGTAAAATTAAAAAAAAAAAAAAAAAGCAGCTCATTTCTTGTCCACTGATTAGCATAAAATTGCTTTTTTGTCTCAGCTGCCAGGAAGCACAATGGTGCTGAGACTCCTGGCTGGGGAGATTGCTCCCTCTCCCTTCCTCCGCTCCCAGCTCAGCAGCCACCCCACACACAGACCCCAAAAGGGGGGCCCCCTAGCCCTGACCTCTTTCACCCCAGGGTGAAAGTGTAAAACATGACCTTCAGACTCTGATGGGACAGAAAATATTCCACCCCAGAGTACAGTCTCTGCTTTCCTTCAGGAGTTGAAAGTTAAGACATCAGAAACTTCACTCACTCATTCATTCTTTTGCTATGTATTCAGTGGCTACTGAGTCTCAGCCAATGGCTAAATACTGATTTGCCCAGACTCCTGGCATTTGTGACAGAAATGAGAAACAGCAAATCAAGTTACCGTTTTTTCTAAGAACTTGGAAAAATTGACCAGCTCTATGATGCTAAGATCCAGGTGCATTTATTTTATTTTAAAATGCACAGTGTTCTACATTTTAATACCTCTGAAATAGGGATAAGACCTATAATCAACAGTGCTATAAACTCAATGGCACATAAAATTGGTGTATCTAATAATGGAGGGTGTCTCGGATTGGATGAAAATCTCACAGGGAAGACCAATGACAGAATTTAGAACATAAGCTCTGCCCATCTCATAGGAATTTCCCTTTCCATTGCGACCCTCCGAACAAATGTTTTCCAGGAGACAGAATCGTATTTTATCAATCTGAATATGAGATTATGTATTTGAAATTTTCTAAGGGTACCTGGTTCCTGGAAAAATAGCATGGAGACAAGACCCCCTTTGGGAAGATACATTTGGCTCTAACTTCTATTTCTGGAACCTCCTATTCCTTTTCCTCTTTGAAGCCTTATTTTCCTGATCTGTAAAAGGCAGATGACAAAATTTCCTTCCTTGCTATTGTAGGAATAAGTGAGATAAAGCATGGCACATAGGAGACATTCAATAAAAGCCACTTTCCTCTTTATATATAATTATTTGCTATACTGGACATATAACTCCAACAGAGCTCATTCAATGTGCAAAACTTGCCTGTCAGGTGAGAAACTGAGTAACTTGGGCAAAGTCATATGGCTGGTGAAAGAGACAGAGCTGGAGTTTCCAACAGACCTTCTGAAGCCAAGGTTAGTGGCCCTATTTCTATACAACAGCCAACGCCATCACAGGATTTACTGTCCAGAGCAGGGTCTCTAGCAAGCCTCTCATTCTGGTGCCTAAAGAGCCACAACCCATCCCAAAACAAAGCTCAGAATAAAGAAATCCAGAAAATGACATTAAAACGACTAGGCTACTTATAAGACATTGATTGATTCTAGTGAACATCTGTGTGAGTTATTGTGTCAAAATCGCAGGGGTCATAATGAGCTCTGATATGATCCAGTGCCAGCGACCCTCTCCTCCTGACACCCTCTGGGGACCACCAGTTCTGGCCCGCCACAGCTGCTCTGCTACCCCAGTTTGCCGCTATATTGACACAGCCATTTTCATGGTAGGCCTGTTGTAAATTTGTTGTTACATGGTGCGTCTGCCCCAAATTGCACGGTGTACGTAAATTTTTGTGTGTGTGGCGGGGCTGGCACGGGGGGTGGGGGGTACCGGGGCTGAATGAAGCGTGCGATGGGGCAACCCGCAGGAGACCTAACCCTGATAAATTGTTTACTTGTTAGCGATGGGGCTCCGGAGTGGGCCGGGGGCTGCGGGCTCAGCAGGACAGACGTAGAAGGTGGACCCACGCCAATTACCAGCCATTGTGGCGTCCCACCCCATGATTGACACCAATGTCTCCCCTCTCACCATGGGTCCTTTTACTATCCCGGACCCAACACAAGCCCCACTGTGCTAATACTATGGTGTCTTCAATTTCCTTTGCAGCTAGCAAAAATTAACCTAGGCCTCCGGCCTGCAGAAGACCTAAGGGCTGTATTTTACTATGCATTTTCCCCTAGTTTTTCAAGGATGAGTAAAAAAAATAGAGGTTGCTAAGGCCAGTTGGGCAACAAAGGAAGCAAAGGGACAAACATTATCTTTGGATGACTGACTTCAAAGTTAATGATCTCCCCCACTGAATTGTGCCCTCTGCAGCTCAATGAGGCCTTTGCCACCAGATAAAGAAGCGCCTCTTTAATCCACTAACACTTCTTTGTCCTTTTGTGGCAAAATGATCATTTCATCAGTTTCGGGTACTCTCTGCCCAGAGAGTTTTTTAGCCTGAGTGATTCAGAGCAGGAGAGACAGAGAAGGGTATTTCTCTACTTCATTTTTCCTCAAGTGACGGCTGAATAACTATGCAAAAAAATTAAGGCATAATGACCCGGCAACAGTGACAAAACCTAATTAGTCACGGAGGCCACTGGGTAATGAGCCGCAAAACCCGGCTCTTGAGTGTGTAATAACTGTATTTTTCTCCATTTCTTCCCCTTTAGTCACAGCCTTGTGTGGCATTTTTAACAAACTAAAATGGCACCAGATGCAACAGGGTTCAGACATTTTAACTTGAATTAAGAAACCATATGTTCCGATAAGTCATGGTCTCTTCTTTCCCACAGACGGGGTCCTCCATCTGTGAGGTAGCACTCCGGTGGCGAGGGAACGACGGCCACTGGGACCATCACCCCACGGAGATGACTGGGTGTTGGGCTTGGGAGTGGCCCCCGGAACCCTCCCGAGACAGAGCTTCCAGCTCCCGCAAGCGACCTGGACATTCCAGATGTGGGGCCCCAGATGTGCTCCCAAAGCTCGGGAAGACTGGGAAGCTGGCATAGGAAGAGAAGTTTGAGCGGGTGGAGAGGTGAGAAGGACACCCCGTCCAAATAACAGAGTGTGGAATGCTGAGAGTCGCCTTTTACAACGTTCTGCGCTTCCATGCGTAAGAGTGCTCTGAGATCTAAGGCACATGTTAGCCAATTCTGAGATTCACAAAAACCTTGACCTTATTACCTCCATTTTCTTTTTTAGGGATCAAACAACCGAGGATCAATGAAGTTAGGAAATGCAGGAATCAAGATTTCAAGCCACATTTGTGACCATCATACCAGGATGCCTGCTATGTCTGTGGTCATTCTTATTGCTAATTGTAATTTCTTCTTAAAATTAGAAAAAATTTAAAGGGTGGAAAGTTTACATGTCATACAGTTTGGCATGATGTCTCTCTTCAACCCTGAGATAGGGAATTCCCTTCCAAAGTCTGTTAGGTAAAATGTCATTAATGCTTAAGTTTTACTTTGAGCAGGGCATCATCCAAGGGGTGCCCTTGGTTCCACTCTGGGTTTAACATGGGGGACTTCCAATCCCAGTCCACAGAGGAGACACTGCCCCACAGTGTTAACTTGTATTTCTCCTCTGCTTCCGTGAATGTTGTCTTCTGGCCATTATTAACACTGGGACTGTAATAGGGCTTGTGAAACAGCAGACATTATGATCTTTGTTCTCTGAGAGACACGAAGACTGACCTTTCTTTCGTCCTTCTCCATACCCAGAAGGCCAAGAAAATATCTCCCCAAGATGAATCCAGTTCTCATTGGACTCCAATAAGAACTTCATCTCCTCTTGAGCCTCTGGCCATGGAATCACATAAGGGAATCCTGAATAAGGAATTCTGTATGGAATATGGAGTTCAGAATTAATCATAGAACACAGACATGGGTTTGAATGGGGACTGCTGCCTCCTGGAGGGAATCTCAAAATTGCATGCATTAAACAAACAAAAAGAAAAAATTCCAGCACTTCTTCCTTCAATAAGAACAAGACATGAAATTAAAATGCAAGCAAAACAAACAAAAACAGATGTACCTACACAGTTTGAGGGTTTATATAATGTACATTGTATTCTTAACTCCCATGTAATTCTGACACACAGTAAAGTTCTGGCATGTTGGGCTGTGTAACATGACAGCTTTCTTCTCTCTAACCCAGGACTGGCTGTGTAATTTGGCCTGGTGCAAAATGAGAATGTAGGGCATCCTGTTAAAAAAAAAATTATTAAGAATTTCAAGACAGCTACACAGAGCATTAAACCAAGCACAAGACCTTTCTCAGGATGGGGTCCCGTGTGACTGCACAGATCACACACTCACGAAGCCAGCCCTGCAAAGAAAGCTAACGCACGGGCGTGGTAAGGCGCACACGCGACAACCGTGAACAGTTCAGAAGGCTGCCTACCATTATTCCAACTCCTCACTCACAACTGTTCAAAGTTGACTCTTTTTTCTCTAAACTTTGAACTTCAGAAAGTCTACTTTCGCAGCTCAGAAGTACTGTATGTAAAATGGGGAGTTTCTCTGTGCAGACAATGCCATTTCTTCTCGACTCTTCTCCAAACTTTCATCTATTCTAGTCCTGGCAAGCTTGGCTGCTCTGTTCATCGGGCCTTTTCCTGCACTCAAGTCAAGTCATTATCCTCTTTTTATATACTGCACTTCGTGCCCTTGTGAACCTGTTGAAAAATAGTGAAAGAGAGTTGAAAAGTACCACTGGCTCCTAAAAATAGTGCTGACTAGGAGGCAGAAAGGGGGAACTCCGGTTTTATTCAGTGCTAAAGATAACACCACCAGAATGATAGACTCCTCCGAATTGTTTGTCCCCACTGGCCATTGTCCCTCGGGCACTGAATGAGCCTCTTAGCAGCTCTTGAGGGCCTGTCACAGGTAGGCACCCAACAGAGATAATTCCCAGCCTATGCTTGACTGCCCCTTTATAGACACTCACTCATGGCTCTGAAAGGCCTCAGACACTGTTGAATAAACTCCTACTCGCTTCCATAAACTTTTTCTCCCACTGAATTTTCCGGGGATGTGAACAGCTTCCCAGCCTCCCCAGAGGATGCTTCTGAATGCACTCCTGTTCTGAATCAAAGCCTGATGGCCAAGCCTCTTTCGAAAACAAGAGAGAAAAAAAAAAAAAAGGAGAAAAAAAAATGGGCCGTCAGTCCCCAGGAGGAATCTCTGTGCTTTCTTCTGCAGGTGAAGCCCAACTTCCAGCGGCTCTGGTCTGCTTCCTGCTCTTCTTATGAGTTTACTTATTTTAGTTACAGGAGGTTTCTTTTTCTACAAAGGAAAAAACCGTGTGTTTGTTGTCCGAGCCCTGTCTCTTTTGGTTTTGAAAAAACAGGGCGCCCCTGCAGGGCATAAAGATTCCAAGATTCCAGGACACGTTTGTCCTCAGAATGTCTTAGAGCAGCGTGTGCTTTAGAGCTGTGCCCAGCTGAACTTGAATCCAATTGCGCCACCTACTAACTGGTGGGGCCTCGGGCAAGTCGCTTGCCTTTTTGAGCCACGGTTTTCTCATCTATGAACTAGGGCTAATAATAACCTATCTCACAGGCTTTTTTTCCCTAAAGATTAACATAGATTACATACAAGGGCTGTCCAGAAAGTATCCAGCCATGTAATATGAAAATGAAATATTAACAACAGCTGGATACTTTCTGGACAGCCATCATCTGTAACCTTATTAGCTTGGTTCCCAGTAGGGAACAGAGCTGAATAAGAGGTAGGTTTTATTGCTATGTTTTTTCTTATATTATTCTTCTGATTTACCAGGCTCTTAGGTGCCCTCTTAGGCCAGTCCTTGCCTTCTGAGGTTATCATTCACCTACCTGCCATTCAGATCTTTCTGAACTGGCTTCTCAGTAGAGGAGACATTAATTCCTCCTTAATACTTATAACGCAACTCATTAAATGTCCTAGGTAGAAACGTTTTGTTATATTTTCCCATCTAAATAATGGGAGTGGAAATGCCCGTGACCTTGAAAAACTGTTTTAAGGTCAGGGAGGCAATGGGCATGAGAATGCTTGGGAAAGAAATGATACAGGACTTTTAATTATTGCTCTTTTTATTCTGTACTCCTTGTTCAGTTTTTATTTTATGTCATGTGTCAAATAAAGTGAATGCTTTTGCTCCCCTCTTCTAGGGGGATCAAGAGAGCCTTTTAGCCAGAAAGAGGAAAATGAGTCCAAAAGTAGGGACAGCCTTTTTCCTTCCCCATTTCCTCAGCATTCCCACTGGAACATCATTGGCACAATAGGAAAACTTCAAGGTGACCTATTTCTGAGGTCTCAGTTTTGAGATACCAATTACCAGCAACACTTCTTCGATGAAACCACATGGGATTTGCTCAATACGCTGATCAGTATGTTGGTCTTCAAAAATCAGCAGGGTTGACAATTAGACAAGAGGCGTCCCTACCACCCGAGCATATTAACATTTTTTCTCTTAAGAATGCATTTGTGTATTATTCTATTTGTCACTCCTTGAGGATTAGTATAAACCTTCCTGAAGCAAAGTACTAGGGAAAGCCATTCAGAAGAAATCCTGCCCCCATTCTAACCCATCATGAAGAATCCATTCCTCTGAAACATCTTTCCTCCAAGCTTCATAACGCAGGACTGCTTTTTAGTAGTCACTTCTTCTTCAGCAACCATTTATTGAGCATCTACTCTGTGCCCAGTCCCATGCTAGGTGGAAGGATATAAAAATGAATCAGGAACAGATCCCTATGGCAAAGAACTCACTATCTCGGTGGGATTAATGAGATTATATTCAAAACAGTCTAAGACATGGTTTTAAAAAAATCCTACTATGCTGCAAAAGGCGTGCAGATAAAACACTATGAAAGTCCAGACGAAGAGAGATTAGTTTGATTTTGAAGAGTAGGAGGGACGATAGGATCTGGAAAATCCTCTTAAATTGCATCTTAAAAGATAAAGTGCATTGTCCTTGCCAAGGTTGGCCAGGGGGAGAAGGAGAGTTTCCAGGTAGAAAAACAGTCAAAGCAGAGAGATGTGGGGTCAAGGGTCACATTTAGGATCCAGGGACTTGGCACGTGTCCATCCACTGATCAAACAGGAATGAACTCCGAGAAAGGGGCCTTCCTCACCCACACCCTTAGCAGTTAGTGGGCTTGTTTACACCTTCCTGCGCTGTCAGAAAGCACAAATATTACCACTTTCCAAAGTATGTAAAATTACACCAAGAATTCTGGGACGGCAAGCCAGCATGAAACTTGTCCTTGTCCTCCTGGGGCTCAGAGCTCTTCCCAGCCCTTTTCTCTCTCAATACCACAGTGTGTAACATCCTCTTTACTATATTGAAATTATCTATATATAGTATCATATGTGAGATAATCCAACTACATATATGATTTCAAAAAAGCAACGTGATCCCCTGTTAGTAATATAAATGATAAGGAAAATAATTTATAATAAAACACAATATATTTCAATATGTAAAATGTTTGAGGATGCTTACACTAATAGTTATGAGAGGTCAGACATTTTCATCTCCATATAGAATCATTGTAGATGCAATAGCTATAAAAGCAGACTGACATGGCTGCATTTTTGTGGGAAACTCAAATACCATAAGCAGTGTTGCCATCAGTGGATGTAATTTTCTGCAATGGCGAAAAACTCTTGGCCAAAGACCAAACCAAAATATAATTGTCCTTTAAAATTTGTTTAACAATGGTAGGTGCATTCTTGGAAAATTCTTTGTATGTTAAAACCATGCAAAAATTATTTGGTATCTATATGTAAAATAGTTAGGTTTGAGCTTTGTATAATTATAAAGAAGTTTTTAACTTTGGATGTCAAATGGAACATCAGGAAATTCTTATGAGTTGTGGGATAATTCTTTGTTGCCTGGAATGTGCTGTGCATTACTCCTGCACAGTAAATGACAATGGTTCTCTTCAATCAAAGTGATGACCAATCCCCACACATATAAATTTCTAAAATGCCTCCTTGGGGAAGTACCATCCCTACTGAGAATCACTGGCTTAGAGTTTAGTTGGGGAAGGAAGAGTCACATCCCCAAAGACAATTAGTATTGTAAATAATCATCAATTAAATGACAAATCAATCCTTTAGAATAAATATCAAGTACTGTTCAAAGCAGGTCAAGATAACCAAGGGTACAGCCACCAGGAGATTCTTCATGACTAAGCATCATGTCAGAAAAAGTGTAGATCTTGAAGTCAGGCCCTTCAAAGTTCAGAACCCCAACTTTGACACATATGTCCTGTATGAATTTGGGTAAGTAATTTAACTTCTCCAAGCCTCCGTTTTCCTACCTGTAGAATGGAAGTAATGATACCTACTTTGAAAAGTAAACAGAGGGATTCAATGAAATTATATATGTAAAGTACCTGGGAGAACACCTGGTACATACAATAGTAGCTTTTGTTGGTATAAAGAAAGAACAACTTCAGCTGGTCTCTGAAGGATGGCACGAGTGGGAGAGGGCAAGGCAGACACAGAATGAGCAAAGGCCTGGAGACAGGATTATCTACGGTGGGTTTTGGGGCAAAGTTAATAGGTAAGTCAGGCTGGCACAGGCTGAGATTGGGAGACATGATTGGAAAGGTGGGCATTTTTAAGAGTGTAAAACCTTGAATGCTTGCTTAAGGAATTTGGCATTTATTCTTGTTGGCTAAAGGGAATCAATGAACATGGAGCATTCCTGCATTCCTAGACACAAGCTAGGTTAAAGCCAACCACACACAAGGCCAGTGAGAGCTACGGCCCCTCTGCTCTAAACAGCCATGGTCTGTACCACAGACTTCTCACAACGCCATACACCTCAGCTGATGTGAACTGAGGTGGCCTCGGACTGGAGGCCAGTGGGGACATGAGGAGATTAGGAGGAAGTTAGTTGATAGGGAGCTAGGGCACTGGATCAAACATGGACAGAAGCAAAACATTATTATGAGAAATCACAGACCCCATAAAAGAGAGACTGAGAGAGTAGCTACCTGTGCTACTGGTGGTTTTCTGGACCCAGATGCAATTCATGTACATCCTTCCAATTCCCCTTTCCTTAAGGTTAGTTTATAATACTAAATGCCCAAACTTCTCTAAGCACACTGGTGTTTATCTCTTCTGGAGGTTCATGGGTAAAGTGATTCCTATCCTTCAAAAAGCCTTATGTATATTAATATCTCAACTTTGGATACAGCCTAGTTGTGGAGGTGATATGCCAAGTTACAATCTATGACACCATAAGAAAGACAAAGAATGGATTCTGATTGAAGAAGGGGATCATAAGCCTATGTTTAATGTTCCCTGCCTCAACAAAATTGCCCCTGAAATTATCACAGAAAATCAACTGTTAAGGGGAGAAAATTCCATCTCACTACTAGAAGCTGGGGGACAGTGCCACTCACATGTCAGCAATTTTGAGAAATTTCTGCAGATTATAGCACAGGCAGTACCATATTGCTGGAGGGACCACCTGTATGCCATGTGGGACAAAGGAAACACCAGGGGGACCAAGATAACAATCCCTAGCTTGTAGCATTTGTTGGGGGTGGTGGTGGGGGAATCAGTGAAAAGGACAAATTTCAATCGCCCTAAAACTTCTAGAAAGGTAGAGTGCTATAATCCTAATGGAATAGGAATCTTGTTGCAACAGACCATACCAGACATGGGTGGATGGTCTATCAAAACATGAAGAGAACTGCCAAGGTGGTTCCTAGTAAGAGCAGTCCTGCAAGTTGGAGAAGAGAATGGAGGTGAAGTGAATGCAGACAACCAGGCTAAGGAAGAAACTCACAATGCAAAGTAAATCCCTCGGCTTTGACACCTTTTATACCCTGAGCAGTGAAAGAGTGACGGAGGCTGCTGGTGGCCCCTCACAGCCATTCTCCTCCTCTTCCTAAGTAATGAAATGTTTAGTGCAGTGCATAGCTGCTTAGAACAAAGAACATATTCTTCAGCCTTCCTTGCAGGTGGGGTTCAGCCTTGTGACTAAATTCTGGCCAATGGGATGTAAGTGGAAGTATCATGTGACAGCTTCCATAAACTTCTCTTAGTCTCTTTTTCTCCCTTTCCTCACTCCTGCTACTTGGAGATATGGATATGATATGTGGATATGGATATCATATGTGGATATGATGACTGGAACTCTAGTGTGGACCATGGAAAAAGGAATGCACCCTTATGATGGCAAAGCAGAAAGCTAGAAGCAGCCTGCATCCCTGAGGACTTGGAGAGAGCTGTCCTACCCTGAGATTGAGTCTCTCTGGATTTTTCCATGAGACAGAAACACAATTTCTATCTCATTTAAAATACTATTATTTCATTATCTCTGATATAGCCAAACCACATTCTAACTGATTCAAAAAGTAAAACTATAGCAAATCTGAAGTGTGCACTTTCCTCTTTATCTGAGTTTAAAGAGCTGTCTAAAGGTTACATGTAATCACAGGACTCTAGACAAATAAAATAAAGACTTCCCACTGTAAGGATGAGCAAGAGGAGAAAATTCCCTGGATACATAAATATATTCATCACTTCAAAAGAAAGCAACACTATGAGGAATAAGAAGATGTGCTGCTCTAAGGAACAAAACTATAGAAATGTCTACAATTTGTACTGTCAATAAACTCTAAAAGCTATTGATCTACAGAACAGGATCAACTTGGCAACAAAAGAAAAAAAATCTACCTATAGGAAAGTTTTTTTTAAGTGAGCAAAACATGATTAATGAATTTTAGAATGCAATGAAGGCAACAGACAGAGGATAGAGTACTGCAGAAATCTGGGTGTCCCTGGTTACTTACTTGCATATTCTAAGTTTTTGCAATTATTCAATTGAACTAAATTTGGGCTTTAGAAGCCAACATATGAGTCCTATGTAATGAACTGCAACCTAACTTAGTAGTAAACAAATCTAAAACCTGACTTAGAACTTGCCTTTGTAACAAATAACTGAGTCTCAGCCAATCATAGCTGCCGAGCTTCAGTCAATGGCTGGCAGCCAACTGTTCAAACCAGGTTCAGTTAAGGCAAATGCTAAGCTTTAACCAGTTGAGCTGTCTCTGTACCCTATTTTCACTTTCTGCACGTCACTTGCTTTTCTCTGGCTATAAATGTAAATTACACATGTGGTGGGGCAGAGCATTCTGAACCATTTTTGGTCCAAACTACAGCCCGATTCTAGGATGGCAAATAAAAACCAATTAAGATCTGCAAAACTAGATTTATTGTAGTTTAGTTTTTTAACATTATTTTTTCCCAGTTTTACAACACAAATCCATCCTATTCTTTCCAATATTTGGTTTAACCTTTTTCAGTATGAATAGTAAGTAAATTAGGTATGAAATCAATCCAATTTTTCTCCATACACCTAGACCTCATCTCCATCTGCCTGCACATCTAAGAGAAAGATTTATATTTTTCCCTATTTTAAGCCAATCCTTTAATCTATATTCTTGATCACCTCCTTTTCTGATTTCTCTAAGATCAGAACCATGTCCCTTTCTCTCTTTCCTGTATTATAACCCTTTCGTTCCTTACTGTGTCCCTTTATGCAAATTATAAATATATTATAAATATGCTCACATCCATATTGTAAAAATCCCTTCCATCCTTCATCCTCCACTAGCACGACATCACCTCCCATCTCCTGTCTCGGTCATGGTACCCAAAGGAATAGGTGATACTCACTGCCTCTATTTTCTCATTTTCTTAGCACTGCTCTTAAATGAGTTGCTTTTCCTTGTGATAAAATAATATTTATTAATTATAGAAATTTTGAAAAATGTGAAAAGATACAAAAAAATAAAAATCATCCAGAGTTCTGTGACTCAGTCATAATTACTATGAAAATTTTAGAGATTTTTCTATTCATCTAGTCTTTATACATTAGAAAATTGAATCCTACTGCAATTATAATTTTATAGGCTTTTTCTCTTGCTATTTATTATTTCACAATTTTTCTATATCATGAAATTTGCTTCAAAAACATGATATTCATTCAGACAAAAACTTGTACATGAATGATCGTAGCAGCACTACTTGCAACAGCCAAAAGGTATTAATGACGCAAATATTTATAAACTGATTAGTGAACAGGCAAAATGTGATGTAGCCATACAAAGGAATACTGTATCATTCAGCCATCAAAAGGAATGGAGTACTGATGTATGCTACAACATGGATAACCCTTGAAAATATTATGGTAAGTAGAAGAAGCCAGACACCAAAGGTGACATATTGTACGATTCTATATATATGAAATGTCCAGAGTAGGCAAATCCATAGACAGAAAGTAGATTAGTGGTTGCCAGGGGATAAGGGGAGAGGGAATAGGGAGTAACTGCTTAATGGGGATGGGGTTCCCTTTTGGGGTGATGAATATGCAATATTTTACTTAGTCATTCATCAACTGATGGGCAATTGGGTTGCTTCTACTTTGTGGCTATTATGAATAATACTGCTATGGACATTTGTTTACAAGTTTTTGTGTAAACATATGTTTTCAGTTCTCATAGGTATATATTCTTTTATTTATTCTTAAACATGTTTCATTTAATTATTAGCTATATTTAAAAGCTGACCCCTTTAAGATCATCTGTTTTGTTTTAGGTAAAATTTTCCACATTTAATAGGATTTTACATTCAGTGTTTTCATTTATGCCTCTTTTTTTTTCTACATCTCATGTTATCATGCAAGCCTCTTTCTAAATAGTAACTAGTGGAGGGTTTTTATTCCTTCTTTTACCTAATGGTTATTTAGCAAACTACCTTAAATTGCATATAAAATTTTGTTTGAATTGTATAGGGTACTTAAAGCTATTTGGAACATGTTGAGCTTTTCTTTGTGGCCTAGTGTATTTATTTGATCCATAGTTGCTTAAAATGTTTTATTATATGTGGTTTCTCTAATTTTATTCTTCAAATTGCTCTTTTTGTCTGCTTTGATATCAGAAAGTGATATTCCTATCTTTCACAATCATTTTGTCTTTATTTCTTGTTACAGTTCATATAATTTCAGCTTTATATGTATTTGCTCTTGGTTTGTTGACCCATAAAGATCTTTGACTATTAACGCTTCCTTGTGAATTAAATTTTTTATCAATATAAATTATCCTATTTAATGATTTTTTTTTACCTTTGACAAGGGAGTTAGCATGCTTTTACTCATTATCTTTACTTTCTAGATTACTTTTGCAATTATTTTCAGTATTAACGCTGAACTATTTTTATGACAGTGTTAATTCTAAGTTTAATTTTGCCCCCAAATAGTGCATCTAATGTCTCACTCAGGGTTTCTAAAACATATATATTATTTAGTCATTAGGGAAAAGATAGTGGAGTGTCTGTTTTGCATAACTGCCTAATGAAAACTAAAAATACCAAATATTTTTTGAGCATTTTCTACATGCTAAGATCTGTTTTTAAAACCCCAGTTATGTTATTTAATCTTCACAAAAAGATGGTGATCTGACATGCGTAACCACTTCATTCCCTGACTCTGTACACCTGACCACCCTCTCTCTTTCTTTGGCAGTGTCTCCTCCCATATCACCTGCCAGGAAGGCATGTGCTAAGTGTGGCATGGCTTCCCTCACCACAGTCCATGGGAACAGGGCTGGGCATCTGAGCCAGGGCAATGTTCCATAGATGAGGCTGAATCGTTTACAAATTTTGACCAAGAGACACAGCGACCTTAGAGGGTTTGGGGCACATGTGTAGAAAGGTTTTGTGGAGTATGCACTGGGCAGCCATTTCCAACCATATGAATGTGGACAACGCAATCTGTGGGAAGCTGCACAAATGCACAGAGAAAAGCAGTGTCAGAGACCACGTGGCTCCAAAAAGAGGGAGACAGAGAGACAGCTGTCTGAGCAATTTCTAGTTCCTGTGAGACCGAGCTCTACTTCCCATGGTTTGTTACTATGAGATTTCCTTGTCTCCTTTTGATAATCCCCCTGTAACTTTTACTGGCTTGGGGGCCTTCTGTTCTTGGATGAGCCCTGATTAAAATGGGACTCAGATTAGAATGCTATTTATCTAAGTGAGATATTGTGGCAAATCATATTTTCCAAAGATGGGTGCCATAATATCCCCCATACCACATACTCTTCTAGAATCTTGCTATTTCTCAAATAAGAGGTAGAGTCTGTGTCCTCTCCCACTGAGCCTGGGTGGCTCATAATGACTGCTTTGTCCAATGCAGAATGGTGGAAATGGCACTACATGACTTCCAAGGCTAGGTTGTACACGTGCCTTATTCTCTTGGGACACTTGCTCTTGGAACCCAACACCATGGGGTTAGGAAGTCCAAGCAGTTAGTGGAGAGCTCCACGTAGAGAGAATTAAGGTCCTGGCCCACGGCTCCAGCTGAACTCCCAGCTGACAACCAGTATTAACTTGCCAGCCAAGTGAACAAGCCATTTTAAAAGTATACCTTCTAGTCCTGAGTTAAGTCACCCCAGCTGATGCCACATAAAGCATAGGTGGAGCTGTCCCTACCAAGTCCAGTCCTGATTGCTAAGTCATAGGCAAAAGATTAATAAATTATCATTGTCGTTTTAAGCCACAAGTTTGGGGGCTTTTTCTCCCCTTAGAAATACATAAATGATACAAACATCACATTAAACTATTATAAATTAATATATAGCTGTTTCTTAGCAGGGATCTATAAAACTTGGACTTGGGGAAGGATGTTTTAAAGTGGGAGGGCAGGAAACAAATGATGAGAAAAAGAGCCACCTTGTAGTCATCCACCGTGAGAGCATTTTGACAACTAGAGGACAGGTTACCAAAAAATGGATGAAAAAGGGAAGAAAAAATGGAGAGGAGGAAGGCTTTGGTTTATTTCCCTATGTTCCTCAGCAGAAGTCTCATGAGTGGCTTGGAGGAGATGGCAGAGGTGATGATGGGAAAGTATGGCATGAACTGTAAATCCTTTAGGTGTGTACCCTGCCTTCCATTAATTATTGTATCCCCAGGGGTCGGCACTATGCCAGCCACATAGTAGGTGCTCAATATGTTTTAAATTAAAGAAATAAATGGAGGCTGGGTGTGGTGGCTCACGCCTGTAATCCTAGCACTCTGGGAGGCCGAGGTGGGCAGATTGCTTGAGGTCAGGAGTTAGAAACCAGCCTGAGTGAGACCCCGTCTCTACTAAAAATAGAAAGAAATTAATTGACCAACTAAAAAATATATACAAAAAATTATCCAGGCATGGTGGCGCATGCCTGTAGTCCCAGCTACTCGGGAGGCTGAGGCAGTAGGATCGCTTGAGCCCAGGAGTTTGAGGTTGCTGTGAGCTAGGCTGATGCCACGGCACTCACTCTAGCCTGGGCAACAAAGCGAGACTCTGTCTCAAAAAAAAAAGAAAAGAAAAGAAAAGAAAGAAATGGAAATCCCATGGTGTCCTAGTCAGGAACTTTGTAAAGTACAGAAACTCCAACAAATTAACTTAGGTAAAAGTGAGTTTAGTGTGAGGATAAAGGGCCATTTCCCTTAACCCAATTGTAAAATGTATGGCAGGGTCTTGTGAGAACAGAAAGAATATTCACTTTTTTCCCTCTGCCTGGAGTCATGAGCATCTCTTACCTTATATCCTTTCTCCATGTCTAATCTATTTTTCCTCTTTACAGATTAGCTTCTTTTGCCAAGCTTTTAGTTTCTGTTCTCCCCAAATTCCAGTTGCTTTAGATAGCCATGCCAGACGCCCTACATACCTACAGTTCCATGACCAAAATTGACTGACTCTTTCAGCCTAAATTGCAAACTCCTACCTGAGAGATTTTAATCGGCTAAGCTTGGGTCTGTGTCCACATCGGTCTAAGCCACTATGACCAGGCTGGGGTTATACAGTTCTTTAGGCTTCTTCTTCTAGCCTGTGAGTGAGACAGGTTTCTAAGATAGGGCATTGTGGGGGCAGAAATGGTGATCCTATGACCTGGGTAAGCACAAAATTAAAGGGATTGTGTTCTACTCTCCAAAGCTTTGGGCTATAGTCCATGGTCCTATGAAAATGTCTTTAAGATAATAAAACACTGCCATTGCCATAGAAATACCATTGGCAAGATGCTCCCACCTTTCATCTGTTTTTCAAGATGCTCCCACCTTTCATCTGTTTTTCAAGCCACTATTTCAAATGCATGTAAGCCTCAAGGAAGGAGATCAGGCTATAGGGTGAACTACATCGTCATGATACATGCTGCCCAAGATTCCCTATGCTGTCATAATTAGCATCTCTGCTATCCATGCACACTCTTAGACTAAACAATTAGGGTCCACAGTCAGCCAATGATTAAGATCAGAGTCCATACCCAATTGAGAAGTGCAAATATCAATCCCTTTCTGAACTTTCCAGCACTCAAGTCTTCCCACAATCTGCACAGAGGCACACAGGGTGTCTGTTTGGGTCAATCAGCTATATCAAGGCAGGAAAGAAAACAGTGGCTTTCTGCAGAGATCCCACCTGAAGCTGATGGTCTGGAAGGGTCTTCAGATTTTCAAGTGTCCCCTAGTGGTCTGAAGGTGGCAAAGCTGACCCTCAAGCCCCATCTTATTCTTGAGGAATACCTTACAATGGAATAGAATATGGTTAATTACAGGGGATTTTTAACCATTTTGGGTATATACAAAAGTTTAACACACATCAAATTACAAAGTTTGCCCTAGAAAAAGAACAACTTAAATATGGTACATTTTAATACTCACTTGGACATGTCTTTCTGACAACAGTTGATCAAAGTTCAAGTTAAATTGTTTTTTTAAAAAAATGTGCATTTTCTCCATTCTGAGAAAATGTGTTCTAATTAGTGGGATAACAGGACTCTCAAAAGCCATATAATGTGGCCTAGATTTTTACAAAACTATTTATTAGTGAAAGCCCTATTCTCCAGTTTATATCATGTCAGTCTCCAAAATGTCTACAATCTACTGTTTTGTTTCTAAAACCTCAGCCTGGGACAGTGTTCAGTGCTGAAACAGACCAAAGAAACACTAGTACTTGCCTCAAAATACTTTTAAAAAAATTCTTTTCTGGATCTTTCGAGGTCCAGGCTGCTGGTTAAGCGAGAGCAAGCCTGGGTTGATTGGCAGTATCTGTCAGAGGCAATGAACTGCACTTCAGCGAGGCCTTTGTGCCGGCGTGTCGAGTTGTTCAGCTGTGACCCTTCCATCTGTTCCAGCTAATCTGAAAGTCATTTAGACCCGCTTCCCCATTCATCTGAAACACAGCGCATTCTCCTGGTAACACACAGATGCAAAGTTGTCTGCTGTCAGCAACCTAAGGAGTTTTTTGAAAAGTCTCACTTACAACATCTGTATAAACATTTACACAACAGAAAAATCCATTTATTGACTATTACTGCCTCCCTAACTTAATTTTTCAGACATTTCTAAGTATGGGGTCAATTTGAACAGATACTGAGGAGCTTACCTCCTCAAATTAATTTTTTGGCAGAGATGGTCACTTGCCTTTGACATTCCAAAAACAAAAAATCATTCTGTGTTCAGTGTCTTAAGACTTCTTGAGAATTTGTAATCTTATTTTCAAGATTCAGTTAAAATTGAAAACGCTTGCATACTTTTTTAAGCAAGTTTGGGAGGAGACAGTCAAGTTCATCAGATCTACTGAACCAGAATCTCTGAGGTGGGGTCTGTATTTTCAAAAAGTACTCCAAGTAATTTGGAGACTCAGCCAGGGTCAGAAACAACTTATCTGGTTTATTTACAGTTTACTAAGGCGCCTCCTACTTCATGAAACTCTTTTCTTGTTTGTATGACTCATATGATCCCATTAAATAAATTACATAGTTAAAGGTGAAAAACAATATAACAAAATAAACAGGAAAGCTTATTTGAGTGATTTACATGGATGTTTCCTTGTGTTACATGTAAATTGAGACTGTATTTGGATGTAACACAATAGCATTTATGTTAAATGAATTAAGCCTCCTTTGGTCCAGAACTCAAAAATAATCACTGTGCTTTATTTTAACCTTGTTTCTTCTCTGTACTTTGTCCAGATCTGCACCATATTGCTCAGGTCCAACCTCGACCCTGACACTGAATCTCAGTGTGACCTTGAATGAGTTATTCTCCTCTGAGACTCGTATGAGGGAGTTGGAGAAGGTTTCTAAATCCCTTCTAGCTCTGACATTCTCTGCATGTCTAAAATAAGTTCTATATTCTGTGTGAATATCTTAATGTCAGTTAAAAAGAAAAAAATAAAATAAAGTATAAAATATAATATAATGAAAAAATAAATAAGTTCTATAGATCCTTTCCTCAATAATAAAATCACCTCCAGCTTTGAACATTATCTCTAACCATGCATAATCAGAGCCCATAATACAAGTTTATCAAGGTATTTTAGAAAAGTATTTCTGAGGTATAGGAGCTTAAGGGACCACCCTTTGCAAAATTTTCCTAGAACTTAAATTTACACCTCAAGCTCCAATAGTATTTTTATATTCAGAAAATCTTTCACTTTTTCCTTTGAAGTTATATTTATAATCTTTAATGGTTCTTTTTATTACAGTTGTCCCTCCATTTCCCCACCTTCTCTTCATTTTTTTGTCTTTAGTCCTCTTGATGTGGTCAAAAAAACATTAAAGACCTCTGATGAGTTGTGTGACCTTGAACATACATGTTATTTAACCTTCCCAAGCCTTAGCTTTTCATGGGTAAGATGGAAATATAATAATATCTTCATGAGTAAAGGACATAAGTGACTATTAAAGCACTTTCTAAACCATAACTTGCTGCAGAGATGCCATTATTATTATCATTACATATTATAGCTACTACTGCTCATAAGTTGGTCCTCTGTTTCACTAAAGGGAATAAAGTACCATCCAATGAATTACTCTTTTGGATATCTAGGGGGAAAAATGCAAGGGAATTGCAGGCATATGTCTCAAAACATTTAAAAACATTCATAACTTTTGGCATAATAATTTTACTTCTAAGAATGTATCAAAATACATATCCTATATTTTGCATAAGTACATCCATAAAAGCACTGTTTGTAATAGCCCATAGCAAAACCAGTCCAACAATATCCATGAGAAAATTATTATCCAGCCATCACTAAGATACTACGTAGCCATTCAAAATGATGTTTTGAAAAAAACATTTAATGACTTAGAAAAATGCTCATATTGCATTATAAAGAGTAAAAATAAAGCAAAATGCAAACTTACATTTAAGTATTATTATAATTTTATGGTAAGGTATATTACCTAAATATAATCTTAAAGAAGGACGACTGATATATTGAAGTATTCACAGTGGTTGTCAGCAGTGGGAGTAGAGATAACTTCTGCTTTCTATTAGTCTCTGTGCTTTTTACATTTTCTTTTAAAAATGTATTTTTAAAAACCTGCAGCACCTTCTACTCTCCCAAATTTCAAATCATGTAGGCATGTATCCAACAAAAGCATTTTAAGTATATTCTATGCATCTTTGTGCTCTTTTGGACACAGTGGAGACACAGAGGACATAGGCTTTAAAGAGCTTAGATGGAGAAATTGCTCCTTACACAAAGAAAGGCAATAATGTGAAAAGTGTTCTTAGAACAGTATAAATGAAATGCCATACAAGTTTAGAGAGGAAGTTTCTCTGAGGATGTGAAAGTTAAGCTGTTTATTAAATCCCACAAGAATTGCCATGGAGGTAATTAGCCATTGATAAGACTATTTTAATCTGGTAAGGGTCTTCATAGACTCTATCTTCCTGCAGGGAAATGAGGAGTATTTTAAGTTTAGTTTTTATTTACCAAGTGGCTCTTATCAAATTAATTAAGCCCCAACATGGTGAGCCCCCTATTTTTCCAAAGAGCAGATACAATTCATTGGCAATCCATTGTTAGGAGGTGAGATATCCAAGAAAGAATTTGAGGAGTAACACCAGGTCACTAAAATCATAGGGGGCACCTTGATTCATCCTGGGATTCCCACTCAGTCCCCTAAACTCAGAAGTCGGACTCCAAATGCAAATGGGTAGGAGCTCGGGTGAGGAAGGTAAAGACACTTCATACCCAGTTCAGAATCCTGTAGCTAAGGGAGAAAATAAATAAATGAAAGTTGGGGTCTATGATGGTGGACCCCTCAGTAGAAATACAAATAAAACTGCCCACAGAGTTGTTCCATCTTTACCTTCAACAGCACCATTTTCTATTTGTGTGTAAACTGGGGTTAGAGCAGTGGTCCCCAACCTTTTTGGCACCAGGGACCATTTTCATGGAAGACAATATTTCCATAGACTTGGGGGGGGATGGTTTCAGGATGATTCAACTGCATTGCATTTATTGTGCACTTGATTTCTATTCCTATTACATTGAATATATAATGAAATAATTATACAACTCACCACAGGTTGGGGACCCCTGGAATAGAGTGTGTCTTAAGCATGGGCCATGAACTTCAGTTGCTTACAGTGGCCAGGCAGGCAATACAGATGTGTGAACTAGACAGGGATTAAACCCTGAGGCCACAGTAAATTGGAGAGTCTGTGCCTCACTGATAGCCCTACTATTTAAAGTGTAAAAAGCACCATACCAGCCAAACATCTGCCTCCTATACTGCAGCCAGTTTGCTCCCTGCACAGAGTGGCCGATGGAAAACATATTCATCAACCCCATTATTCATGGTTTCAGGTAGGGGCCATCAGTCTCCCCACCAATTCTACCATTCAGGTCCTGGAAATGATTCCTCCTACATGAGAAGCCTAGAATAAAGAGAAGCTGAGAGACGCCCCAGTGTGACCAGAGAGCCAGGCAGAGCATAAGTCTTAAGTAGTGGAAGGTAAACGGTGAGGGAAATGACACCCAACCCACCAAGGAACTGAATCAGGAGTTGCTGGTCCCCTTCCGGTGCCCCCACATCACATGACAAATTGCTCCATATCAATGGTTCTCACTAGGGCAATTTTGCCCCCAAGGGCCATTTGGCAATGTCCCTTGACATTTTTGGTTTTCTAATGTCAACTGGGGGAGGAGCAGGGCAACTGGTATTTAGTAGAGGGACATTGCTAAATATCCTACAGAGCACAGGACAGGTCCCAAAGGAAAGAATGTCAACAGTGCAGATGTTGAGAGACCCTGCCCCATGCTCATGGCTAATGGGTGCCAAGGGTAACACATTGCCACTTGGAATCGCAGAATTATATGCTCACTGTGCCTTCATTTTTAACAGCGATCCTACAAGTGGTATTTGGGAGGCTATGGCAGACTGATGTTGAAAATGTTGAGGCAGGAAGCCCTCTGCTGCCAAATCAATCCTAGCACCAGGAGTGTGATTCAGGTTATAACACAAGGTTTCATAGCAGAATCTCCCACTCCCAAACCTTCTAGGGCTCCCTATTGTCTTCAGGATAAGGATTAGGATTCTCGGTGCACCTTCCAAGGCATTTCATGATCTGACCACAGCCTGTATTTCCAGCTTCTCTTTAGGCCACACCTGCCACCTGCTCCAGACCTAGACTGTCTTGCCTTTTCCCAAAGCTGCCATGCTCACCACACCTCCGTGCCTTTGTCCACGCAGTTCCCTCTGCCACAACTGTCCTCTCAGCTCCACTCCCCCTCCCTGGCTTTGCCAGTCAGGTAAAGCCCTATTCATCCCTTTAGGCCAGGTGAAAATGTTGCACCGCCTCTATCTCCAGGCCCAGGTGGAACGAACCTCTTCTTCCTGTGTGCTTCCATGGCATTCTGTGCTCACCTCTATTAATCTACTTAACACTTACCATCACGCCTTTTAGTTGCAGGCACATTTCAGACTGTGCCTAGCACCATGCCAGCCTGACACACGCTTATCCTCAAATCTCCCCTAAATTTAGTTAAGCTGAGTCATCTCACACTGTCGTTCTTTAGTGCTTATTATTCATTCAATCAATCATTCATTCATTTTCGAGTACTCACTATGTGTCAGGCACAAAAACAGGCCATGTTTTCTCTCATGGGGAAGACATTCTACTGAGAGGGAGAGAGATAATGAAGCTCATTCTGACAGGAGAAATGGGCTCTGGAGCATTCCTGGCAATCAGCTGCCCCATCTCTGCTTGAATTCTTTCTGCAATGGGAAACCCACTTCCTGAAGCAATATAACCCACTGCCGGCAGACCTGGACTCTCCTTCGATGAGGCTGGAATCTCTCTCCATCTACCTCCCACAGATAGATTTCCGTGCCAGCGTGCCCGGCAGGCACATAGCACACGCCTCTTACTCAGGATGCTGCTGCTTGTATTTGAAGATGGATCTTCTGGTCCCCAGGATAAACATTCTGAATTCCATCAGTAATTCTCACATGCATGGTTTCAGACTATCATATTGTTCCTATTCCTTTGAGGGTCTCCCAGTACACACTCTTGTCCAAAAATTATAATCATTGCCATAACAGCCAAGATGTATTAAGCATTTACTATGAGCTGAGCTCTGTTCAGGCCTTATCTCATTTAATCCTTATAACAACCCTATGAGGTGGGTACCATTATCGCCTCCATTTTACAGATGAGAAAGCTGAGGCTCAGGGGATTAAATAACTTGCCTAGGATTATACAGATGCTCAATGACAGGGCTGGGATTCGTACCCTGAACTGAATTCGTGACTCCTATATGATACTGTTTATATGGCCTGGGGCAAGGGGCCTTTTATCATACATAGGAACCTGGGTAATAACTCTCCATCATATTGCATTTGTGTAGATGGCCACGTAATACTAGTGATTCATTCACTTCTGTGTCAGTGATGGTACTGCTTAGGTGCCTGGTTCAGTGCCTAGCACAACTAGGTGATGAATAAATAGTTTTTAAAAAAAACAGACACATCTTTAGCCACACCTGCACCTTTTTTGTTATTTTTTGTTTTGTTTTACCCAAGTGCGGGACTTCACGTTTATGCCTGAAATATTTTCTGTTGTCAGATGTAACTTCTGGCTTTAGACACCACAGTAGGGTGAATAATGACAATGCAAAGATATCAGGTCTTAATTCCTGGGACCTGTAAATGTTACCTAATTTGGAAAAGAGTCTTTAATTAAGAGTGATTAAGTTAGGGATCAGTGATGGAGAGATGACCCTGGAATACCTGAGTAAAATCTAAATGCCATCACAAGTGTCTTATAAGGGATGGGGGCAGGAGATTGGACACATACAAAGAAGAGGTGTAGGCAATATGACCATGAAGGTACAGTTTGCAGTGATGCTGTCCTAAGTCAAGGAATGCTGACATCCACCAAAAGCTGGAAGCAACAAGGAACAGATATTTCCCTAGAGCCTCCAGTGGGGGTACAACATACTGACACCTTGATCTTGGCTCAGTGCAACTGATTTCAGGCTTCCAGACTCTGCACTGTGAGAGAACACATTTCTGTCATTCTAAGCCACTAAGATTGTGGTAATTTATTATAGCAGTGACAAGGAACTAATACAACTGCTAAGGAGTTTTGGATCCTGACTTCCTAATCCAATGAATTAATTATATCTCCCCAACCTTAAGCCAGCAGCAATGTAAAAGATTGCTCTTTTGCAGCAATGTAAAAGATTGCTCATGTCCTCTACATATACTGTGTAATTATGTCCCTGCCAAAATGTAGACCAGACACAGGCCATTTATGCCAAGAGTATGTAGGACACTGGTTACACAATAGGAATCACTAGACAAAAGGGGCTTCCTGGTTTAGTAGGGAAGTTTGGAAAACATTAGGTTGAAAACATTTGATGAAGTTTCTCTGCTATAGGACTTCTCAGAGCCTTTAGTATGCTACTGGACACTGTGAATTTGCAAGTACAGATATGGTCTGGTGTGTCACCCAAGCTTATTTGCTCATAATCCTCCCACCCTTGGAAAAGCACTTCTCAAAACAAGCATTGCAAAGACCACAATTAGGAGAAAAATACGGCTAGAAGTCCAAAGCAGTTGCTTTGCCAAAATCCCCTGGTAGTAGCACATTCAGGGCTATAACACAGGTCTCCTAACATTGTCCAGCCTTCCTCCAACTAAACATGTTGAATACCAAAAAGGAAACACTGAATGTCACTTTAAAATAAAGGAAGGGGATTCTCCAAAGCCAACGTTATTTAAGGGAAACATTTTTTTGCAGTGAATTAACAGCTTATAGAATACAGCAATGAGATAGGAGGAAGGGTGGATTTTTCCTATCTTTTGTTATTGGCATTGACCCTGAAGGTCCTTAGTCCTCTGCAAAAGCTTAAGGGGCTTAGATCAAGGGCAGATTTTGAAATTGAATTTATTCAGATTAAGCAAAACCTTCAGTGAGAGGATTTACTCCCCACAAGCTGTTGCCAAGTTGGGGCTGCCCGGTCCAGGCCATTTTCCTGAGCTACAGTCAACTTGTTCCCAAGTTGCTGGCAGCGTCCAGGCAGCCAGTTTCTTGGGACGCCGAACATTCAGAGCTTCCTCAGCCTCCTGGATCATTTTCTATTTCTCTGATATTTTTAGATGGCCTTTTTGTGGGGTGCAGATCTTCTCACAATTGTACAGGGAGACAATCCTAGGGAGAGTATCAAGAGATCCAACGTCTAGATAAATGTTCCTTATCAGTTAGCATTTGCAAAATCACAATGAGATTGTTTCCCATAATGATCCAAAAGATGGAGGGTAATTGGGGACCCAGGGTTACAAGTAATTGTTTTGGGATTTTTCTTTGAATGTCATATTTCCCTGGTTTGCTAGGTGCTAATTTTACTCCCCAGTCTGAAAAACTGCCACCGATTTTGAGAGGTCTGCATGTGGGAGAGATAACAATTGTAGAGATGTCTCTCAAAGTGGATGTCCCACTTCCAGGATGCCACGTTATCCATCCTCTATTTCAAACATGCTCTGCCTCTAACACTGAGCATTTGGAAGGTCTTGAGTCTCAAGTTTTGTTCTTCTGTGTCTATATTTTTAAAATAGCTCTCATGGATTCTTTTATTATCATAAAATTAATACATATTCCTTTTAGAAATGTTGGGAATACAAGAAATGCATAGAGATGAAAATTAAAATCTCCTGCATTCTTGCCACTTAGAGATACAGATCATTAACATTTTAGGCTCCTTTCAGAGTGATTTTTAAATACCTTAACAAGATACTGGTGAGGAGAGACTTTGAGGTTTGTCCCTCTGATCCCCACAAGATGGAAGATAGCTGTGTGGTTGGAATCTGTAACAACCACAAAGAGAATCACCTACCTATAATTTACTGAACTTCCTTTCTTTCTTTCTCTTTCTCTTTTTCTTTCTCCTCTCTCTCTCTCTCTCTCTCTCTCTTTTCTTTCTTTCATCTCTTTCCTTTCCTCTCTTCCTTCCTTCTCTTTCTTTTCTTTCTTCTTTCCTTTCTATCCCTCCTTCCCTTCCTTCTTTCCTTCTTTTTCACACACAGCATCTCACTCTGTCATCCAGGCTGGAGCACAGTGGCGTCATCATAGCTCACTGCAACCTCAAACTCTTGAGCTCAAGCAATCCTCCTGCCTCAGCCTCCTGAGTAGCTGGAACTACAGGTGCATGCCACCATACCCACCCAATTTTTTTTTTTTTTGTAGAGACAGAGTCTTGCTATGTTGCTGAGGCTGGTCTCAAACTCCTTGCCTTAAACGATCCTCTCACCTGGACCTCCCAAAGTGCTAGGATTAATAGGTGTGAGTCACAGTGCCTCACTGAGCTACTATTAAACAAAAATCTTAATTTGTGAAACTGGATAGGATCTGAGAGCTCCATTGAATACATGAGGAAACTGAGAATCAGAGAGTAGCTGACTACCCACCTTGCCCAGCATCTCAGTAGTAGAGCAGGGACCATGAAACTCTTTTGGTTCTTATCCAGTGCTGTTTTCCTCACTGTCTCACAACAGAAGGAATTATAGTAATAAAATCCAATTTGAGTAAGGACATTTGGGTATGTCCTCAAAGCATGGACAATTTTTATTCATTCATTTGGCATTATGAGGAAAGAAATAATCTCCACATGAATCCAAATTTCCAAACAACTAAAGGTCAGCTCTTTTAAGCACAGGCTTTTATCTTAATTTTAACACATTTCAATGGCAATTATTCTAAATATACCTTTTAAAAGTCAAGCACCTTTAACTAATAACACTTAATCTTTTCTTATGACTCAAAGTCATAATTATGAGCATCGGTTTTTATTCTGTGCTGTCATATAGTGAGACCTTCTGGGATTGGTAAATTATAAAACTGTGAAAAGCTGCCGACTGCTAAGCTTTTATAGTTTTATGTTTGCTTTATATGGATTTTCTGTCTCTGCCTTCACAATCAAGCTGTCAGCTATTATTTCTTGCTGTTCCCAGCATGTCTGAGATCCTTTCTTCATTTGTTCCCCATCTGCTATGCTGCGTCTAATCTGTGATCGGCAGGAGAAGCAGACATCCCTGTTTGTTAGAAATATTTGTAATGTAAGAGTAACTAGGCTCTGAGTGAGTATGGAATATTCTTCTTAGTCATAAAATTAGTGATCACACTTAGGGAGATTTATTTTGATGGCTCAGAATCCTTGTTATGCTTGCTTTTCTTTTTTAGATTGGAAATAAATGTCCAAATAAATGAGATAGTATTTAAAAAAATAGATATAAATTGGTACAAATAATTCAGACATCCTTTGCTTATTTATTCGCATTGGTCTTTCCTTGGGAACCGAAACAAATCTCTAACCTACAAAGTAGGTTCTGGGTCCTTTTAGTTATTGCTTTCGTTTCTTTTAAGTTTCTAAAATCACTTTCCTACTTAAACTTGGTCTTTTCTAACCTCAAGTGGAGAGCAAATGGAAACACAGTCAAACTAGCAAATACAGAGGACAGACCTCAGATATCGAGGCAGCTTCTCTCCCTAGCAGCTGCTGTCTCCCCTCTGCCAACATTTTCATTTCCTCACTATTTGCTTGTGTATTTTTGAAAAGATCAAAATATATTTCCCTTCACCGAAACTTTAAAATGCAATCTTTCTTTTAAATGATCAAAAAAAAAAGACTAATTTTCCTGTTTGGTCACAATATTTTCTCCCAGATTCTAAATTTCTAAGAAATACAGTCACCAAGAACAAACAAATAAATGACATGAACTAATAGCCTCCAAGCTCACGTGACGCTGAAATCATTTTTAAAGCTGCCATTTGAAATGGTGCTGTGGGAGCGGTATGGGCTGTAAAAGCCAAGCGATTTGCAAAATTATGTGAAGATGAGGAATTACTCAATGCAAACACCTGTTCCAGAGTGATCATCAAATTAGCCACAGCCTAACTGTGACCCTGCAAGTTGACTTTCCTCACCCCCACTCCACGGTCCCTTCTATTTACCAGTAAACACTCACAGACTCACTACACTTTGCTAAACCAAAAGGCCAAATTAAACAACTCATGCCAGAGTTAATGAAGGGTTGTAATAACAGCAGCCCAGCAACATTTGAACGGTGCATTAACACTTGGCAAAGAACTTCCACACTCAGATCTCACTTACACTCTGAAATCACTGCACACTTCAACTGTTCCCTGGGAAAGTCGCCACCAGTGAGTTTTCCCAAAGAATGTGCAAAACTTTAAAATAAAAAACTGAGGTTACAATACCTCAGATTTTCAGTTAAAATACCTAAGTCTCCCTTCTAAGTCCCTCCCTCCCTCTGCCACCTTTCTTTCCAGCTGTCAGTTTTTAAAGTGTATGTTTTAATTTTCCACGGTTGACCACATCCGAAGCTGTTTTAAGAGGCCCAGGATTCTTTTCTTCTCTAAAATCTATATGCAGCCGTGGATTACCACCACTGGTTCTGGCAACATTTGCAAATTCTAACTTACTGTCTAAGACTATTTCTAAGGCTATTGTGAGTGACATTAGGCTCATTCCTGGCAAGAAATCCTCTAGTTGTAACGTATACTATCTTAAATGGTCTTTTTGTGATCTTGGTCTCTACCCTTAAACAAATGAGGGGCATATTTCCCCTGACGGGTGTCCCAAGGAGAGCTTGGGAAGAAATCATCATTATCAAGGCGGTTCACTCAGACACACAGACTTGCTTGTTACCGTATTTAAAGAAGTGGCCACAAAGAAATAGTCATTGGGTTCACAATAGGGGAAACCTAGTATGCATTTCCAAGGAATCACATTTTGGGGAGAATTACAGAATAATTACACATATGCTTAGATCACGAGCATTCAATGAAGCGGACAGTATTTTGAGGATTTAAGATGTTGGTGTTGTGGTCGTCTCTAAGAAACCGGGATAATTCAGACATTCAAATGCAAAACCGCACCATTTGGAGAGTGTAATGCGGTCTGTTCTGGTCACTGTTACAAATTCGGAAAGGATTCCCTGGCTGCAGACATTAGAGGCACTTAATACTTAAATCTGTTTCCAAATGTAAAGCATAGAACAAAAGTGCTGGGCATTAATGAAACGTATCCTAACACTGGTGTGCTGACACATTTCATTAAAGTGTCACTTTGGAAGAGTAAAAAATAATGACTAGAGCTTTGCTGTGTGCAACTTGATAAGGTCCTCAGATGAGTTATCATTAACTAATAACACATTAAACATCCATTTTAATACTATCAGGGTTTTCAGATTGGGATTGAATTAATTTCATGCCTAGGATGTTGTCTATAACCAATTACTATAAACGAATCTCTTTCATTGGTCTAAATACTGATTATTTATTCATGTTAGTTTTATTTTAACTGCCAGGAAGTCAAGTATTATTAGAAATTATTTCAATTATCTTAATAAAAATACTTTGAAATAGCAAATATCTTATTTCCTTATAAGACCAGCCAGAAGTTATTTCCTGAAGGAATGTATTTTGTGTATATTTAAAAATACACACTTTTACCATTTTTGTTGGGTAACTGGCAAAATAACTTTCTACTGGACTCTAAAAACTTAAAGTAATCTTTAAGTTCAAAATAGTTTCTTTTTTAATTAAAAAATGTTGATAAAGATACTCAACAAATATAATCCCCTAGCTCAGCATTTTATGGGTGCAAAAAAACTTCCAATTTAATGTTCTGCTTTAAAGCTAAGTAGTTTTCTATTTCAGAAAATTTTCCACATGTAAATATATGCAATTTTTATTTTAAAACTTCCCCTATGATCTTGTACTTCAAATGTCAAAATAACAAAAACTTTGCAACTTTGGTAGCTACCTCCATAATCTGACAGATTTAGGTAGGGTGTTTTCCCACATTTACAGATTGTTTGGTTTTGTGCAGAAAGTCATTTTACGAAAA
Organism: Mirza zaza; assembly: GCA_008750895.1. Taxonomy (NCBI): domain Eukaryota; kingdom Metazoa; phylum Chordata; class Mammalia; order Primates; family Cheirogaleidae; genus Mirza; species Mirza zaza. The sequence goes on from VSMD01094263.1 coordinate 30,790, forward strand.
AAGTGAGACAAGAAATTCTCCCAACAGAACCTTATGCAGCCAAGAATCGAGTTGCAAAGTAACAGAAAACAGAGGAGATGAAATAGAGAAATTAGTCCACAGAAAAACAAGAGCACTGCATAAGGAACTTGGAGCTGGCAATCTCACAATGTGAAAGGTTAATCACAAGATTTAAAATCTAATCTTGCTTTCAAAGGCAGCTCATGTAATTGCATACATTGTAAAGGAACATGAGAACAGTGGGAACAGAAAAAAAAATTTAAAGAAGCAGGCTTGATATAAGCTGTAAATTTAATATGGAAAAAAGTAAAAAGTTAGTAAAAGTAAGCACAGTCCTAAGTAAAAAATGAGCCAGGGACCTGGGACAGCAGAAATGGCCACAAATAGCCATTCTGAAAGAAAAAGAAATTGTTAACTTGGGATAAATATGGATTCCAATGGGATACTCCCTGAAGACCCTTTAGATTAAATTCCATTCATTCATGTTGTCTAACAAATATTTATAGGGGGCCCATTTTGTGCTGGTATTGTGGGAATACAAAGATAAATTAGACACTACAGGAAATAAGTCATAGCTCCCTAAGAGCACAATAAGGCAGAAAGTACAAGTTCAGAGGTGGAAGAACTCATTCCATAAAGGGGATGGCATTTGAACTATGCCTTGAAGAAGGGCAGGACTTGGTCATACACAGGTGGGAATGGGAAGGTGCAAGTGACAGAGGAAACTAACCGCAAGAGCAAGACACAGAGATGGGAAATCCTGGAGAATATGCAGATGGCAGGGAGAACTTCAGGCTGACAGCAAGTGCCACCTACCCAGGCAGGGCTGGAAAGGCAGATCATGGGGCCTGGAGGAGTCTCGTTTAATTCTACATCAAGTGGGAAACCTTCCATTGGAGGTTTTGAAGCTCAAGAATGACATGATACTAAAGGTTAATTTGGCAACAGTTGTGGGGTGGGCCTCCTAGAAGAAGAAGAAGAAAATATAGTCTCAAGAGAATATGTTTCAGAATGGTAAAAACGTACAGGGTTGTATTCTTAGGCTACAAAATACCAAAGCCATACTTAAGAGTTGAGTGTTTCTAAATTCCAAGACTGCCACTTCTTGCTAATTGGAAAAGGAATAAGAGGAGCCATGAGAAATGTGGTTTATCAAAGGACAGTAGAAGCCCCTGCCCAATTGGGTTTACTCAGATCAAATTCTCTCATTCCCCCAGAGATATGCAAGATCTCTGGATCTCAGTGGGGTTGCCAGGGGGTGGTTTGAATGCCAGAGAGTGAACAGACAATAACCACCCCCAAGGGTACATGGAATTACCTATCACAGCATGAATTTGGACACATCTCAGGCCCAACTATGACATATCACTGCCAGCCAATCCATAAGCATCCCCAGTGCCCAGCAGTGTGCTAACCAGAACAAAAACTGACTCCACATCAATACTGAGGAAGGAAGGGAGGCCCTTGGTAATAACTGTATGGTGTTAGGGTATAGGGGAGACATTACTAAAATGCCTAGAGGCCAAGTAAGGTAAAAAAATATTTTTTGGTGTGTTTTCATAGGGGTATTTATCTGTCGTATATATAATATATAATATCTTATACTTTTCAAGGTGCTTTTAAGTATCTGATATTATTTCATTTCCCCCAATAACGCCATTATTTTCATCTTATAGAAAGAGTTATAGAAGCCCAGAGAGGCTGTGTAGCTTGCCTCAAATCTCACAGCCAATTTCAATCCATTTGGTAGAGGAATAAGCACCCAGAACCCAGGTCTCTTGATTCCCCCACCATGACATCGCCTGGCCTCCCCCTGCGTATAATCAACCAATATTCACATGCTTCTAAGGCTAAGGAAAACCTAAGGTTTTCCTGAGTTTTAACTAGAAAAATCAGCAGAATTTTAGATATCAAATGAAAACTTTCCAGCGTAGAGCCCTCTGGTGGCAGGTAAAATAGAGTTAGGAGGCAGGAAATCTTGAGCAATTTTTAGGACCCAGATATCTTGAGAATTTGTTTTAGGATCTGATTTTATGGAAAGATGAGGATATTGAAGGATAGAAAAATTTTTAGAAGGGCTCATCTAATACAGTTCTCTCACTTGACGTATTAAGAAATTGATGCTCAGAGAGGTCAAGCAATGTGCTCATGGTGGCACATTATCCTAAGCCAGTGCTTCTCTCCAGTAAGAAAGCACGTCTCAGCATCTTTCTTATTCTCATTTCTCTTGTAGATTCCCATTCATGCCGCATAGGCCAATGCCCTGCTTGGGAAGTAGGACACAGGATAGATTCCTGGTATTTGTACAAATAACTACGGATAGATACCTTCTGGCTCCTGCCCTTAATGGTTATGTGACTCATGCGATTATCCCTCTCATCGCCTTCTGGGCCTCAGTTTCCTCATTTGTAAACTAGGAATGGAGATAGTTTCCACCTCATTGAGTTGTTTTAGGGATTAAAGGAAATAATGCAAGTCACATATCTAGCACAAGCCTGGCATGTAGTAAGCACTCGATTCGTGGTAGTTATTATTAGGCTTAATCAGCCACCTCTGCCTTGGTATACTCAGAACCATTCACCCTAAACCTTTGTGTTTGCCTTCATCTACAGATGAAAATAAAAAATATTTTCAGAGAAGTGAGTTTTAAAGATGGCCCATTCTCCGAGCTGAAAACAATGATCACATACCCTCTGAGACAGAGTCTCAGTGTGCCCAGGGAGCCTGGTTCTTCTTTCAGGATTAATGAGATTGGTACTTCTTGGGGCAGGGCCAAAGGAATCTATATCCTGCCCATCTTCTGAATGCAACCTCAGTGCCATAGGGGCATCAGAGAAAAAGGATAGCATCGTTTCCCCATACCTCTCTAGCGGCTCCCAGCACCCCTTCCAAATTTCTCAGTTAAGAGGTGCTTCTCATCCTCAGCTATGAAATGGGAATGAATAAAAATACCTGGCTCTTCCTAACCTCAATGTAGACATGGGAAACTCAAGCAAATCATGGTAACCTCATTAAACAGAAAGGGCAGAGTTCAGATGTCAGGCAAGCTGATACAACTAGAATTTGTGGGGACAGTGCTGGAAAGAAGAAAGCTACACAATGAAAGAGCACTGTGAATCTGCATGGGGTCCTATGAGTCTTTGACTATTAAGCTGTACACTCATAGAGTGAGACTTCTACAAGTCTGGTTAAAGAACAATACTGGATTGCTATAAGCTGAACAGCTATAGGAGCTTGCACAGGGCTGGGAGATATTTGAGTTCTCTGGAGTAGTGAGACCTGGCAGGATATCAAGAACAGTTAATAGAGATCCCAGAATGGCCAGACCTTAAAAGTACAGTCATGTGTCACTTAATGATGAGGGCATATTCTGAGAAATGCATCATTAAGTAATTTCATCATTATGTGAACATGATAGTGTGTCCTTACACGAGCCTAGATGTATAGCCTGCCACACACCTAGGCTATATATTAGAGCCTCTTGCTCCTAGGCTACAAACATGCACAGCAGGTTACTGTAATGTTGGCAATTGTAACATAGTGGTATTTGTGTATCTAAGCATAGAAAAGGTACAGTAAAAACATGGTATTATAATCTGGTGTAATGTGGTATTATATAATCAGGTACACAGTCCATCATTGACCAAAATGTCATTATGTGATGCATGACTGTAGGGTTAAATTAGCCTAAGAGTAAAGATTTTCCTAGTCCCACCCTAATAAAGATTTTTTTTTAAGTCTTTACAAGATATATGTGATCGGCCAGAAAATTAACTAACTATAATAATAAAACTTAACATGCCTTAAAGAAAGACAACAAAATCCAGACTCTCAAACATTTAGCATCCATCCTGTCCAGAATAAAATTTTAAAATGACTAGCTTGTGAAGAAGCAGGAAAATATGACCCATACCCTATAGAAAACTAAGTTACTAGAACAGACCTGGATATAAGAGAAATGATGGAGGGAAGTAGAAAAGAACTTTAAGACACCTATTATAAATATGTTCAAGGATTTAAAGGAAAACATGAATATAATGAGACAAATTATAAAAATGAAACAAAAGGAATCTCTAGATCTTAAAAATAAACTTCTAAAATTAAAAATGTATTGGAAGGTCTTAATAGTACATACTGCAGAATAAAAGATCAGTGAATTTAACATTGCATTAGAAATTATCCACACTAATGACAGACCCCAGTGAACTATGGAACAACATCAAGTGGTAATTGGACTCCCAGGAGGAGAGGAGATGGAGGGGTGGAAGAGGATAAAATTTGATGAATTAATGACTGGAAATTTTCTCAGTTTAATGCAAAACATCAACCCACAGATCCATAAAACACAATGAATTCCAACAAGTATAAACACACCAACACATATCTTAATCAAATTTCCAAAAACCAATAATAAAGAGATTATCTTAAAAGCACCCAAATGGGGGAGAAAGAGGTAATATGTAGAGGAACAAATGAAGAGAAGAATTATCATTGATTTCTAATATAAACAACATAAGCCAAAAAATAATGGAATGACATTTTTTAATGCTGAAAAAGTAAGAAAAATAATAATTTTCTATCTGTAAAGCTATCTTCAACTCTATATTTATAGTTATCTAAATCTATCTGTATTCTATAATGTTCTATAGCTATAACTATTTTATTTTTTCTATGTCTGGCTAGAATATCCTTCAAAAATGAAGGCAAAATGAAAAAATTTTTAGATGAGCAAAAATGGAAATAATTAGTTGCCAGCAGAGCTGTACTACAAGAAATGTTAAAGGACGTGCTTCAGGTTGAAGAAAAACAATACTACATGGGAATTTAGGCTCACACAAAGGAATGAAAAGCACTAGAAATGGTAATGGTTTTTACATTTTACATGAAATGATGTAATACTATTCATTAACTTACATATAACATTATTAAATGATATATAATTTAATAACTATAATACATTAAAAATGCATACTATAAACCCTAAGGTAACCAATAGCAAAAGGTATATCTAATAAGCCAATGACTGAGATTAAATGTAATACTGAAAAATACTCAATTCAAAACAAGGGAAGAGAAGGGAATAAAAACAACGTAAACAAGGAACAATTAGTACACAAAATAAAATGCAAGATAGGGGCCCAAATTCAATACATATTCATGAAAAATATCTCTAAGAAAACTAGGAATAAAAGTTAACTTCCTCTACATGACAAAGAGCATCTCTGAAAACCCTTTTGCTAACATAACACTTAAGATCATGAGCAAAAAAGGGATGTCTATTCTCACCACTTCTATCAATGTCGGTTTGATTATATTGTATTCCATTCAATATTATATTAGCCAGTGCAAAAAAAAAAAGAAAAACAAGAAAAAAAGGGATGGCATGCAGATTAGAAAAGAAAGTAAAACTTTCACAAATGACATCATCATACATGGAAAAAATCCTAAGGAATGTACAAAATAAACCTATTAGAACTAACAGTGAGTTTAGGAAGTTTGCAGGCAGAGTTCAAGGTCAATATACAAAAATCAGTTATATTTTTATATATTAACAAAGAACAATTGCAAAATTAATTTCTTAAAACTACCATTTATAAAATCACAAATCAATATTACATACATAGGGATAAATTTAACAAAATATTCTGAGGATCAGTATACTGAAAACAAAAAACAGTACTGATACAAATTAAAAAAGACCAAAATGTTCACAGATTGGAGGCCTCTATATTACAAAAATATCCATTTTCCATAAATTGATCTATATATTTAAAGCAATTCAAATGAAAATCAAAGCAGCCTTTAAAAAAAAAAAAGAAATTGAAAAGTTGATTCTCAAATGAATGCAAATGAAAATGCAAAATAATTAGAATAGCCAAAACAACTTTGAAAAAGAAGAACCAATTTGGAGGGCTTTTAATGCCTTATTTCAAGACTCATGAAACTATAGTAATCAAGACAGGCTGCTATTATTTATATAGACATACAGACAAATGCAAGAGAATAGAGAGTGTATGCACATATATATGCATAAACATAACTACGTGTATGTTCAATTGATTTTCAAAAACAGTACCAATGTAATTCAAGGAAAGTCATTTTAATAAATGGTTAATGCTACTGGAACAACTGTATATCTCTATGGAAGAAAATACACCTTTACCACTACGTCTCACTATATACAAAATAAACTCAAAATAGATCATAGACCTAAAAGTAAAAACTAGAACTATAAAACATTTAGAAGAAAACATAGAATAAAATTATCAGTATCTTGAATTTATTACATGTAATAGAAAAGCACTAACCACAGCAAAACGTATTTAAAAAATGGGATTTCCTCAAAATTAAAAACTCTACTTTTCAAGAGACACCATTAGGAAAAAGAAAAGTCAAGCCCCAAACTAGGAAAATATATTCACAATACATATATCTGACAAAGAACTTGTGTCCAAAATAAATACAAAGGACACGGCTCACTAATAAGAAGACAACCCAGTTTTAGGATGGGAAAAAGAGCTGGGTGTGGTGGATCACATCTGTAATCCTAGCACTCTGGGAGGCCAAGGCAGGAGTATTGCTTGAGCTCAGGAGTTCGGGACCAGCCTGAGCAAGAGCAAGAGCAAGACCCCGTCTCTATTAAAAATAGAAAAATTAGTCAGGCATCATGGTGCATGCCTGTAGTACCAGCCATTAGGGAGGATGAGGCTGCAGGATCGCTTGAGCCCAGGAATTTGAGGTTGCAGTGAGCTATGATGACATCACTGCACTCTAGCTGGGGCGACAGTGAGACTCTGTCTCAAAAAAATAAAATAGGCAAAAGATTTGAACAGTACTTCACAAAAGAAGACAAGTAGATTGATAAATGATAGATATCTCATTATATCTACATACTATCGTCAGCCAATAAGGACATGAAAAGTTAGCCAACATCACTAATAACTAGGGAAATGCAAATTAAAACCACAATCAAATACCAAGTCCTGATGAGAATGTGGAATAACTGAGACTCTCATACACTGCGGGTGGTGCAACCACTTTGGAAAACAATGAGTAGTTATCTTATAAACTTGAACATACACTTTACATGTAATACAACAATTCCACTCTTAGATGTTTACTCAAGAGAAATGAAAATATATGTCCAGGGAAATAAAAGCTTGCACATGAATGCTCATAGCCACCTCATCCATAATAACCTCAAACTGGGCTCTTCTACTGTGAGATGTAGAAGAGACTCCAAGTACCCTCGCTTCATTCCTAAGTACTTCACATAAACCTATACAACTACAAAATAAAAATAAATAACCTCAAACTGGAAACAATTCAAGTGATGCCATTATCAGGAGAATGAATAAACAAATTATGATATATTCATATCATATAACCACTATTCAACAGTGAAAAAGAACAAGGATGAACTTCAGGAATATTAAGCTCAGCGAAAGAAATCAGACACAGAGTACATATTGTACGATTCATTTATATGAAGTTCTAGGCTAGGCAAAGTTAATCTGTAGTTATAGAAACCAGATCAGTGGATGCTTGAAAGAGAAGGTGAAAGTGGTGGGTGAATTGATGGGAGAGCTAGGAGGGAATTTAGGGAAGTGATAGAAATATTTTGTACTTTAATTGGTGAGGCAGTTTCGTGGGCCCATATATTTGCCCAAACTCAATGAACTGCACATTTAAAATGAATATATTTTACTGTATCTAAATTATACCTCAATAAGATTAAGGTTTTTTAAAAAAAAATGGAAAGGGGAGGAAAAGAGGGGAGAAAGTGGTAGACCATTATGTAGACATTAAAAAAGAATAAGGTAGATAAATATTTCTGAATTGAAAGATATAAAGTTCAGTAAAAAATGAAAGTTGTTAAATGATACACTTAATCTCATTTATGTTTCTCAGAAAGATACAGTATATGTATACAGAAATAATATGTACATGTATATACATACCCAGAGAGAATGTCTGAAAGAATACAGAGAA
>VSMD01094264.1:0-20197 GCA_008750895.1 Mirza zaza
GGCAGGGGCAGGGGCAGGGCAAGGGGCAGGGCTGGGGCTGGGGCAGGGGCAGGGGCAGGGCAAGGGGCAGGGCTGGGGCAGGGGCTGGAGCAGGGGATGGGGCTGGGGCAGGGGCTGGACCAGGGGATGGGGCTGGGGCAAGGCTGGAGCAGGGGATGGGGCTGGGGCAGGGGCTAGGGCAGGGCTGGGGCAGGGGCAGGGCCAGGGGCAGGGGCTGGGGCACGGGCAGGGGCTGGGGCATCTGGGTTCCCTAAGCACCCCCTCTACCCCTGCAGGGCCTCACAACATGTCCTGCCTCACTGCCCTTCACGGGCTCTGGATTTCTTACACAGCTTCTCAGGGGCCTAAGGTATGTGTCTCCCTTGTGAGGGAGAAGCAAGTGGAAACCATCTCACGTTTTCTAGCCTGGTCTGGAAAGTCACCCAGCAGCATCACTTCAACGACCCTCTGTTTGTTGGAAGCAAGCCACTCCTGCCAGACTGTATACTAAGAGAGAGGAATTAGACTCCTCATCCTTTTAAAAGAGTGCCCAAAATTTGTGGACATACTTTAAAAACAGCACAGTGTATGCATTGCCTGATTCTCAGTTAGTAGTAGCAATTATCATAAAAAATAAAACAGATTGCCTCTTACCAATCCTGTCTGCATGCCACAAACACACCCACCCTTGTGACAAGGTGAAAGCACCTATCAATTTAGGCAAAAGGCAAGAAGGAAGCATAAAAACGAGAAGCATAAATAATAATAGTTGACATTTATCGATCACTTGCGATGTCCAATGCCCAGTGTTAAATACCTTACGTACATTATCTATCTTAATCTTCAGAACCACCCAGGAGGTTTTATCATTAACCTCTTTTATGGAGGAGAACTCTAGAGTCTGCACATGTTAGGTGAATTGTCCACGTGTAGACAGCTAGTAAAGACATAACAGGGAGTGGAACCCAGGCGAGCTGACCAACCAGTGTGTACACTACTGAGAAGCCTTTGACTTAATTTTTCCTTCCCTTGGTTACTCTAATTTGAGAGGCTATCTGAGGGAACAGATAGAATGGAACCCACAAATCCAAGAAGTTATCGAACCTGGAAAACGAAACCCCAGGTTGTGGTTGATGGAGAGAGCAGAGGATGGGGGTGGGCAGCCAGACAGCCAGTAGCAGGGAAGCTGGGACGCCTGGCCCCACCAGGCCACTTACTGGGCTTTCCCACGTGCTGAGCAGAGAAGGCCTTGAACAGTCTTTAACAAGGGTCCCTTCCACCACCCCTGTGCCAGGTGAGCTGTACCCAGCTTGCGCAGGTCAGCACCGCCTCCTACCCCTCCTCCCACCAGGAGTGACTTGGGCCTTCCCTGCAGCCTCTCCTTCAGGATGGGGAAACCCCCCGCCTTTCAGTTGACAGGTGTCCTGAAAATTGGCTGGGTAATTAAGCAGAGATGATGGAGCAGGAACTGAGGCAACTCTTGTCATCAGATGCAGTCCTCCTGGCCCGGCCTCGGTAAGCTAAGGGGATGGAGCACAGTTCTCTCCGAGCCCTGCAAGAGAAGCATCTGGCCTAGACCCTGGGCAAAGGTCCACAGAGGTTCTGGCACAAGTAAAGATGGTCCATGGTCACCCACATTGCTCAGCAGTGGCCACACTTGGGCAGCACCTGGCCTCCTCTGGCGTCTCCTTCCATGGCTGCCTTCTCAGACATGCTTTTGGGGTTCCGGGGCCCTGTCTCCATTTGTTCCTCTCCATTCCTATTGTCTCAACTCTTTTGACTTTTGTTGCCCTCAAAGTACTTTCTTCTTGCCAGGTGTGATGGCACCCACCTGTGGTCCCAGCTACTCAGGAGGCTGAGGCAGGAGGAACGCTTGAGCCCAGGAGTTCTAGTCCAGCCTGGGAAACCTGAGATTCCCATCTCAAAAAATTAACTAATTAAAAATAAATTATTCTTAAAAACTAATACTTGCCTCTCTCCTACTATAGCACAGTATCCCTAATTCAGTCTCTTCAAAGTATTCCTAATTCAGTCTCTTCAAAGTCAGTCATTCAAACAGTATTTGTGTAGCACATGCTACATGCCAGACATAGTTCTAGGTATACTGGGGATTCGGCAAGAAACAGGATATTGCCAAGGCAAGTCCCTGGTTTCTCTGAGCTTATATTCTAGGAGGCTTGTACAAAATGAGAATTTAGATTTTTTTGACCAAAAAAATAGCCTCAGTAGGTACAGGCAACACAGGAGGAACTTACTCAAAATAATGTCAGTACGTTTCCCTTTCTCGCGTAGTAGAAGCTGCAGCCTGCCAGAGCGTGTGAGGCACGGTGGGAGTGACACTCTGTCCCTGGCACTGAGCACCAGCCTGCAGCAAGTCACCCGGCCTCTGAGCCGGGAGTCGCCTTGGTAACCTGGACATCCACCTGTGCGAACCTGATCTGCGGCAGGAATGTGGTCTGTGTTCGGCCTCGGTCTCCACTGCATGTCTGGAGTTTCCACCCGGAGGAGTCAGAGGCGGGGAAAGTTTCTACATCCACCCAAAGCACTTCCTGTCGCGTTCACCTCTTCCACATTCGCAGCTCTGATCTTGTGGATCTTTTGGAGTCCTGTCCAAAGACTGCTTCTGGAAGAAGGTGCTTGGCCCATGGCCCGTTGCCATCCCATGGGGTACAAACCTTGCCAGGAGTGAGTCTATTATCTCTTGAAATTGAAAATTTGCCAGGTAAGAGGAGTTAAATAATTTAACTGGTAAATAGGTAAAAGATGAGCTTTATATTAAAAAACAAGATACTTTAGGGGCTAGCATGAAGATTTCACATGAACTTAAAAGTTCAGGACATATAAAGTCAAATAAATTTCAGCTTTTTGTCTAGCAGCTTTAGGTTTTGCCCCCTCAATTCCATAGGGGACTTACTTTCCCTCTCCTCTGCCTCATCTTGTAGACTGGCTTGAAAAGCTCCGGTAAAAGACATGCGCTGTGATGGTGTCCTTCCCGGTGTTGTACCTTCTCCCAAATGCTCTCCGGAAAGGGAGAGACACGTGGAAGCCAAAGAGGCAGCTTGGTCCAGCAGTAGCACACTTTTGTAACAGCAAACCCAACTAGAAGTGGCTCTGAGCAACAAGGACAGACTATCGTCTCTCACAACGAGGGCTTCCAACGCACAAAAGTCCCAAGGTGGTTTAAAAGAGCAGCTCAAAATGTTATCAAGGACCCAGGTCCTTTCCATTCTCTCTCTTCCATTCTTAGCTCGTTGATGTTTGTTCTCAGGGTATCCAGATAGTCAGGCATCACATACTCGCACAATGACATGGAGGCCAGGAAAAGAGGGAACATTGCTACCTTGAATCCCTTTTAAAGAACAAGAACAACTCTCCTAATAGGTTCTGCCACCCTAGCAGATTTCCCTGCGTAGCCCACTGTACTGAATTATAGCACACGATCACGGCAGCAGGAATGGGATGTCTGAGACTGGATTATCTAGTCCGGATTCTCCCACCTCCCAGAGCTAGGGAGGGGCCTGTGTTTCCCTGAAGAGTGTGGCCACCAATACCTGAGCAAATCAGGGTGCTGGGGTGTTCAGGGATGTCCACAGCCAAGACACCCCTTGAGGTGCACACCTCAGCACCTCCACCTCCCCCTCCCCTCAGCCGCCATCACGCATAGCCCTGTGGGAGGGTGGAGTGGTTAACTGGGGAAAAATACATGTCAAGTGGCTTTCTGTTCCTGAGATGAAAGGGTTTTGTTGCATTTTTGTTTTTAATCATCTGATTATTATGCAACACTTCATCGGGCAAATCCATCAGGCTGCTTTCCAAATTTGAAAAGTTTTGTCAACTTGGAAGAAAGGAACAAACTGAGGTAAGCTGACCTTGAGGTAAGCTGAACTGAGGTGACCTCGCCACTGTGCTGGTCATGGACACGTGTCCCTACCGTGTGGCTGTGGCACACACTCGCACCCCACGTCAGTGGGAGGTACGATCAGAAGCCCAGAACGTGAGAGCTGGGTCTTCCTGGTTGTCCATTCTCCTACATGCTCTGCATCTCATGACACGGAGAGGCAAACGGAGGAGCAGGCAGGAAAGGACCTGCCCAAGGCCAGACAGCAGAGTGGCAGAAGCAAGAAGGGAGCCCGTGACAGTCTCCACATAGCCTTTAGCTCCGGCTCACACCCACCTGCCAAAGAGCCTTCCACAATTCCACAAGTGCCTGCGAGTAACTAGAGTCCCGTAGCACAGGCCACAAGAATAGGAGGACAGGAGGCTAAGAGATAGGTGGGGTTGAGGGAACTGGGGTGACGGCCCTGAAGTATAAACAGTCCCCAGAACATACGGAAAGCTAATCTTGGAGTTGAATAAAATGAGCAAGTTCATCTTCTGTGGCTAGAAGTGGATAAGCTGCAAGACACCAGAGAAAGGAAAGAATTGAAAAGAGCATTTAGTGATCCAGTTAAAAATAGACACGGTGCTAGACCAGACTGCAACAGATGAATGTGGGTTTAAACTATAGAAAGGGAAGAGGCCTTTGTTCCTGGTGCACATTCTCTGTAGATAATAGGCAGAGGTGTCAGAATATCTCACGGGCTCTAGAACTTCCTTCTGGAAATCCCCTTCTACATTATGTCCAGTATATCAAGCACATTAAGATCTATACCGCACATTTAAAATAGTGAATATACATACAACCCAGTAAGAGTTAAGTTGTATTGCAGTTGACTCATTGAAAAGAAACATGTTATAGACATTTGCTTAAACATTCATTTGCTTTCTTTGATATTGCAGGGGATTTTTTTTTACAGGTTTTGAAATTACATTTTTGCTATATCTCACAAATCTCAAAGTCTCAAATATTTTAATGAACCCTTGAAAAGTTCTAAGTCTTAGGCTCTCTGCCCATAGCACTGAATGGGTAAAATGAGAAACCGTGGATCTTTAGACCCTGCGGCTCCACACACAGGGAGTCGTGGTGGCTGAGGGAGGAAGGCACTGTCACATAAGTCACCTTTGCAGTATGCCTAACAGGACTAATTCACATCTGTGGAGTGCTTTATACCTTTCCTGTATTTTTCATGTCTTTAATTTCATTTGATTCTCTTCAACAGCTTGGTATATAGATACTAAATTAGTTTTATTGATAAGAAACTTTGGTTCCAAAAGGTTAACTTGTTGAAAATCACACAACTAGAGAGTGAAGACTCCTATATTCACAGCGAGGTCTCACCCCTCCAGCGACCACCTGCCTTGGAGCACGTCAAGCTGTCTTCACCTCCTCATTACCAACCATCTCCTCAGTTTCCTACTGCATGGCTGGGAGAGGACAGGAGCTCTCTGAGGATCCCAGCTCTTTGGCTAAAGCTGCACTGGGCAGGAAGCAGGCTGAATAAGAGATTGAGGGTCCCCGTCTGAGTCCATTTGTGCTGCTATAACCAAATACCACAGTCTGGGTAATTTATACACAATAGAAATTTATTTCGCATAGTTCTGGAGGCTGGGAAGTCCAAGATCAACACTCTCTCAGGACTGGCGTGTGGGGAGAGCTGTTTCTCTGCTTCCAGGACGGGCGGGTGCCTTGTTGCTGTGTCTCCCAGTGGGCAGAATGCCCTGTCCTGGGGTGGCAGAGGTGGATGGGTACCAGAGCATCCCTTCAGTGCTAATTCCATTCATGAGGGCAAGGCCACACCTCTTAATACTGTCACACTGGGGATTAAGTTTCAAAGTGAATTTTGGAGGGAACCATCATTCAAATCATAGTAACCCCTAATGTAAGCAAACAATGCTCTCTTTCCTGGATGGTGTTTTCCTTCCCGCAGCCCCTGCCCATCTCTCCAATCTCATTTCCTAATACTCTCCTTAATTCTTTGAACACACAAGTCTCTTCTTACCACAGTGCCTCAAAGTAAAGTGTTCGCCCTGCCTGGAAAGATTTTTCACAACTGATTCCTTGATCCTCAGGTCTTGCTTTTGTGACCACCTTTCTTGACCACAAAAATGTAGAAATTTGCCCTTCCGCCCTTGCTTTTTTCATATTGCCTAGTTTTTATCCTTTGCAGCACTTATTTGGATTTATAATTGAGTATTTTGTCACCTTCCCTGCCTCTCTCAATAGACTATAAATTCATGAGAGCAGAGACCACGTTTATCTTGTTCCTGCCCGTGCCTCTAGTGCCTAGCACAGAGTGTAGCACCAAGGACAGCCTCAGAACATTTGTTGAATGCATGAATGAATAGATGAACAAATACTTTAAGAGAGACTTATCCTTTGCTCTCTGGCTCTCTTTCCTATTCACCCATTTTAGGTCCTTCTCAGAGGCTGAGAAATATTTTCTTCTACTCAGAGGATTCATCTAGGAATATAGATAAATTAATATAGGAGAGTAAGGAAGTTGTTTGGTTCCTACCAGCAGAATGAGGACTGAAATGTACCAACAATGAAGAAAAATGTGCAGAATGTAGGTTAGGAGTCACGGTGGATTCAACAACCCAGTTCCCAGGGAAGAAATATGTTTTTACAATCTAAAGGAACTACTCATGTTAGAGTGGCTCATAGCTCAGTAAGTGACAAGGTTGTAAACCCTATCAAATGTAGGTCATATGCCATCCCAAAATAAGACTGGTAGTGGGCTGTGTCATTTTTAAAGATGACTTAGGACCTGCCTAAGCAGAAGAGATTTACCGTGTCCCTCAGGAGGAACAGATAATGCAAATCAGGAAGTGCCTTCTCCGTATTTCTCAATCTACCTGCAAGTCCATAGAGGTTGAACCCAAGGTAAGAAGCCAAATAGCCCTCCTGGCATTTAGTGGGCATTGTTGATAGCCTTAATTAGATTGTATAATTAGGGAGATTGACCCCTGGTTCAATTGTAATTTTCCATGGGATTCTAACTCCAGGTGCCCCAGAACAAAATGTGCTCAATAAACCTCAGCTCAGATCAGCGTGTGGACAGAAGAAAGCTGTGCCTTACCACAATTGACTTTCTCCTTGAGGTCATTGTTCTCAATGGTGTCAGGCACTACACAACTCTCTGTGAGTGATATCTCTGGGGCTGTGGTTTCCAGCAGTGCTGAGGCAGTGTTTAGACAACTTAACCCACTCTCTGTGCGATATCACTATGCCATAGTGGGCTTGGTGTTTATTTTTAGTTTTTCCCTACATAGACCTTATAGGAAAGATTGATAAACAGAAAGATTCTTCCTTCATCTCTTACCTATCATACTAATTCTGTGATTGTGTGAAACTTACTCAACCTCTAGATGCTTCAATGTTTTCATCTGTAAAATGGGAATAATATTAGTATCTACCTCATAGGATTGAGTTATTAAATGAGCTATTGTATGAAAAGCACATAGAAGTGTTAAATAATAATTCATGCTCCATAAATGTTAGCTAATGTGACTAATAGTATAGTATCAGTTTTCACAGTGAGCTCCTGGAAGGGAAGGGAAGGGATTGAACTCATTCATTCCTATGTCCTAGGGGTCTGATTCAGCCCTTAACATACTGAAGTGCTCAACAAATATGTGTTGAATTGAATTAAACTCCCCCGGCACTTATTATCTGCACCATTCAGATGCTGCTTGTCGCCTAGTTGCTTGCTCTGACTGCTAGTATGGAAATCATATAGGCCTCACTGAGCTGTTGTTTCCTAGAAGTGCAGGAGAGCTCACTCACCTTAATAAGCACTACACCTGCAGTCCCCAATCCACAGGCCAGTACTGGTAGAGTGGCCTGTCATGAACCATGCTGCAGAGCTCTGCCTCCCCCACTGACCCCCACACCACCCTAGTCCATGGAAAAATTGTCCTCCATGAAACTGGTCTCTGGAACCAAAAAGGTTGGGGACCACTGCCCTACACCATCTGGCTCATAGTAGGTGCTCAGTAACTTTAACATTAGGTGCTCAGCCTTAAACTGACTATATTTTTGACTCCTGATAACAAGAAAATCATATGGAATAAGTGTAAGAACAGCTGACATTTATACCCAGTAACTCCATAATTTAAGAGTGAGAGGAGAGGTCCAGTCCCTTAGGGTACCAAGATCGGGGTTGACAGGCAGGAGAGGGGTGGGGAGCGGTTGCCTTAAGGCCAGACTGTATAGCAAACTGTATATTCCTGTGAGCAAAGACCATGTTTCCTTTCTCAAGCACCTCACACAGTGCCTGGCATACACCATGCACTCAGTAAATGTCATTCATTCAAGTTTGAAACCCCAACATAGGCAGCTCCCAGTGCTCCACAGTGCCAGGCGTGTGCTTATCAGAGTGCCCTGCACCTGGGTACAGAGCTCCTGTCCTACCCTACTCCCACCAACACACGCTCTCCATCCCTAGCTAGATCCTCACCTCAATCTCAACTTGGCAAGATGAGGGTTACACTTTGACATTGTGTTTGTGCAAAAATAGGCACAGTTAATGTACACTTGGCCTCAATCTCTCCTTGGTGTCCAGAAAGATATCAACAATGAGTCCTGTCTCCTGTCAAATGGGAGGAAACCCTTGTTTGCTACATCTTGAATGTATTCTCTTTTTGAAACAGCTCAACCTTAGGAAACGGTTTTGCCACCAGCAGCAGGTCTTTGAAGAACAGCAAAGAAGCTTCTTTAGGAGACAGACCAGCCAGAACTGCTAATCGAACACAGCTGCCTTCCTACTCTTTTCATGTGTGAGTGAGGAAAGAGCTTTTGACTTGGTGCTGGTGGGGGGGGGGGGTTGGATGTTGTCTCCTCCAAATTTCGCACAGTACCAGTTGAAATTTGATCCTCAATGTTGGAGGGGGCTTACTGGGAGGTGATTGGGTCCTGGTGGTAGATCTTTCCTGAGGGATGAGTGAGTTCTCATTCTTAGTTCCCACAAGAACAGGTTGTTAAAAAGAGCTTGACACAATACCACCCCCACCTTGCTTTTTCTCTCACCAGGTGATCTCTACACATCCTGGCTCCCCTTCACCTTCTGCCATGAGTGGAAGCAACCTGAGGTCCTCACCGGATGCAGATGCCCAATTTTGAACTTTTCAACCAGCAGAATCATGAGTCAAATAAACCTATTTTCTTTATAAATTGCCTGGTTTCAGGTATTCTTTTATAGCAACCTGAAACAAACTAAGACACTCCCATAGCCAACATCAGCTTTCCAAACAAAGTCTGTGTGAGATGCTTTAGACAATGATGGAATGCAAATGATGGAAAATCTAACTAAAAGTGGCTTAAACAATAAAGACATTGGTTATTTTGCACAATGTGAACTCTGGAGGTAGAGCAATTTCAGAGTGGGTTAACTCATCGACGTAGAAACATCATGAATCAAGCGTAGCTCTTCTGCACCTTTGCCCCACAGTTTCAAGATCTGCATGGGTCAGGTCTCACATGCTGTAAATAATCTGCAGAGGCAGAAAAAAGGAATGTTCCCATCTTTTGTCCCTCTGTTATATGTCCCCCTATGTCTCCAGCCAGAATCAGCACAATCCGCCCATAACTAAAAACAATCACTAAGCAAGGAGGGCCCACCACAACTGGCCTAGACCAGGGAAGATTCACCTTCTATGGTTGTGTAGAGGCCAAGTTCTTAAAAAAAGGACATTGAGCCTTCAGAGGAGAGTAACTAAAATCAGGGTTTTGATAGCAAGTTAGAACAGGGGAAATAGCTCCCTGGTAGGCAACCAACAGTGTCTGCAACAGAGAAGGTTGGCCACATTGTCCTTTAAGTAGGGAATGGATAAAACTATTTCAGTTTTACATTTGCGGAAGTTAAACCATTAGAAGACAAGGATCCTGCTTCCCCAGAACTGCAATCTGGTTGAAGAGATAAAGCCCTTCCAAAAACATTAGCTCAGAATGGCTTTATAATCATTATGCATATGGACTGTAATAGAAGCAAGGATCCATCAAAATCTTCTAGCATACAAAATATTAAAGTATCCTCACTAATGCAAAGGAAGCAAAATCTTGTAATGCTAGGTCACTAGGTTTGCACACATCATAATTCCAGAAAAATGTCAACAGTGAAATGGTGATATTTGGCCTCAATTTCAGTCTCTGTTACAAAATTGACTAATGCCTCCCTTGTGGAAAATACAATACTTTTTTCTTGTTCTGGACAAGAAACATAATTCACAACTTCACTGGAGACTCTGCTGAGGATTTTATAAAGGTTTTCTTGGAAAATTTTGAAAACTTCTAATTCCTTGTAAAAAAAATTGAAAATTAGGTAAAGAAACTGTTTGATCCTGAAGACATGCCCATAAATTTCCCTCTCCAAGGTTTATACTAAGCACAAAATTTGATGATCAAGTTGCTGTTTGATGACTCATGATTCATTCACTTAACCTTGGGTCGGCCAGTCTCTCTTCTCTTTGTGCTGTCTGGGATCTCATAAGACCACGAGTGCTGAAAGCTCAAATATCACCTCTTAGTATTCTCATAAGGGCCAAAAGGGAGTGTCATGGGCTGAATTGTGTCCCCTCAAAACTCATATGTTGAAGCCCAAATTACCTGTACCTCAGAACGTGAACATATTTGGAGATAGGACCTTTTAATAAAGTTAAAATGAGGTAGGTAGGGTTGTCTCTAGTCCATTCTGACTAGTGTTCTTATGAGAAGAGGAAATTTGGACACAAAAAGAGGTACCAGGGACACATCAGGTGAGGACAAACCAATAAGGTGACCAGCTGCAAGCCAAGGAGGGAGGCCTTGGGAGAAACCAAACCTGAAGACACCTTGACCTTGGACTCCCAGCCTCCAGTACCGTGAGACAATAAATCTCTGTTGTTTAAGCTGTGCAAGCTGTGGTATTTTGCTACATCAGCTCCAGAAAACTAATACAGGGAGCAAAGGTGGATGGCCTCAGGGAGCTTCCTCTGATTTCCCTACCTCCTCCCTTCCAGAAAGTCCTCTCCATTCAGTCCTGCCCCTGCACCGCCGCTGGCCTTCCTCCAGCTGGGGGCCCCACCCACAGATGCAAACTGACTCGCAGATTCCTCAGCAATGAACACCCAACACCCTCCCCGTTATGAAATCTCTTCCTTCTCTGACTCTGCGTCTCTCCAGAGAGGACTAGGGTGTGTTCTGAGCTAGGGCCACAGAAGCAAATTCCTTCTAGAAATGCTTGGAAAAGAGGCAATGAATCATGGAGCTGCAGAGTTACATTATATAGAAAACTCACCAGAGAGCACAGCCGGGAGTTTTCAAAGTGCAGGCCAGCTGACCACAGCATGCCGCCTCTGAGTGTTGTCTAAGAGAATGAGGCTCTTGCCCGCCAGCAAGAGCTGGCTGGAAGCAGAGGGATCAGGTAGACAGACTTTCAGGAGGACTGAGTTTCAGAGGTGGGGCCCTGCCAGACAGGGATTGTATGTCTCCAAGCAGATGTCCTTCCCTGTGACCCACAATATCAGCTGTGCGTGGCCCTCTTCCCAGAGAAGAGAAATGGAAATGCCCATCCACGATTAGGGACTGGGATGAAGATGAGAGAAGGGAGGAAGGATCTCACAGAGTTTAAAATTTAAACAGACTACTGAGGTTAAAATTCCTGCTCCATCACTTACGAACTACTGGCTTGAACGCATTATTCAACATCTCTAAGCCACCACCCACTCCTATCTAAAATGGGAATAATAGTAGCCACCTCACCAAACTGTAGGGTGGAATCATTTAACAAATAAGACGAGGTGGTAAAACCAGCAGGATATTGGGTAGATAAGAAAGCGGACAGCAGCAGCGACAGCAGCAAGACCGTTGCCAGCCATTAATAAAACGGACGACCAAGCACAAGGATACACCATTTTGAGAGCTCTGGCAGAAGTAGAAAAGGAAGAACGAGCAATGTGGGTGAGGAGGCTGGAGGCCAGGTAAGAAGACCCTTTTGGGGCAGAGTGGAGTCAGAGTGAGAAAAGAGAGAGGGAGGTTGTGGGGAAACCTCCCACCCGGCCTACTGGAGTTTCCTCCACTTTTAGCTAAGTATGTTCGCAAAAGTGCATTCTGGGGGAATGCTTTCCCACTAGAAACAGGCAAGTTACTTTATCTCAGAAGCAATCTTCCCCAGGAACTATTACGTTGAGAATCACAACAACCCAACCCCAAGCACATCCCAGGGCAACAGCCCAAAACACACAGTTCTGCTGCAGCGGGAGAGCCTGCTATTTTGAAAAGTAGATTAAAAAGTAGGAGCCCCTGTAAATTAGATCAACAACCAGGCGCCAAGTCACAGAGCCCTCCTCGCCAAGAGAGGCTGTTCAGAAAGCAACAGCTCGGCCGCTCACTGGCCGGCCCAGCATCCGTGGGGTGCGTGGGTGTTTCTGAGACTGAAAGCTGAACTTCACCAGGAGACGCCACTTTCCCCCTAGGAAGGAAAGTTCTAGAAAATTTTGCAGAAGCAAGAAGGGTATTTTTTCTCCGTTAACAGAATATTCACACGGGCCAGTTAGCAGCCATCAATAAAGAGATAGCTTTCATAAAGAAAGAAACCTTTCAACAAAAGGTTATCGTAAAATCATTTATTAGAGAAAAAATGTCAAATTTGAACTTTATTGTAAGTCTGAATAAAATTATTTTCCATATGGATTAAGGATTTAATGTTTATAAAAAGGAAGAAGATGAAAAAGAAGAGGATGAGGAGGAGGAAGAGCATAAACAAGCTAGAAGAAATTGTAGGTGTGCCTTTAACTCAGCTTCAGGTAGCAGGGATCTTTTAAAATGTGGCCACAAGTTCTAAGATCTACTTCCCATGAAGCCACTTGAATGTGGGCTGTCTTGAGACTGCTCTGACCAACAGAATAGTTGATGTCCAAGGATATGTCATTAAAGGGCTTATAGCTTCCGCTTTGTTTTTGGAATGCTCGCCAAGCTATCATGTAAGAATTTTAACTACCCCAAGGCTGCCATGCTGGTGGGCCACAGGGAAGCACTGGCAGACAGTCCGTGCCAGGTCCAGTCTTTCCACCATCCCTCCCAAGGCTCCAGACATGGGAGTGATGCCACCTGGGACTAACCTAGCTAGCTCCTCCACCAGCCGACGGTCATTGAATGACTTCTGTCAACACGTACAGGTGCAGAAGAACTACCAGCTGAGCCCTGTCCAAATCCCTGACCTACAAAAATCATAAAATAAAACAAAGTGATTGTTGTTTTAAGCCATTAAGTTCTGAGGTCACTTGACACACGATAATAGACAACCACACTGGTCGGAAAAAAACTTCTAAGCACAAAAGCTCATAAGTAATCCAAAGAATAGTAGAGTTGAAATTGTAAACTGCTCTATGTCAAGTATCATCATATACAAAATTAAAAGGTAAGACTGCAGTGTGGCAGGAATTTTCCAACACTGCTGGTGGAAATGGAAATTGGTGATCTTCCTGGAGAAAAATTTGATGATATAAATCAAAAGCCTTAAATACCCTTTGCTCAAGCAATTCAACTTCTAAAAATTAATGAGATATACCCAAATATTTCTTACAAACATTCTCATCACAGCACTATTTATAACAGCGAGAAATTATAAACAACCAACAAAACATTCAATGGTAGAATTGTTGCTAAATTTCATATAATGAAATTCAATGGAGTTATCAAGAATCATGTTTTCCAAAATATTCAATGCTAGGAGAATACATTTACAACAGAATTAAAGTAGAAAAAGTAGTTAAAAATGTACAGAAAGAATAGCCATAGTTTTGTTTACATACATGAATAGATTTAAAAACTGGATGGAAGCTGAGCATGGTAGCTCATGTCTCTAATCCCAGCACTTTGGCAGGCTGAGTCAGGAAGATCACTTGAGGCCAGGAGTTTGAGACCAGCCTGAGCAACATAGTAAGACTTGATTTCTAAAAAAATTTCTTAAAAATTGGCCAGGCATGGTGGCATGCAACTGTATTCCCAGATACTCAGGAAGCTGAGACAGGAGGATTGCCTGAGCCCAGAAGTTCAAGGCTGCAGTGAGCTATGATCATACCACTGCACTCTAGCCTGGGCAACAGAGAGAGACCCTGTCTCTTAAAAAAAAAAAAAAAAATGAGGAGAGATTTACACCTCCAGGAAGATGGGCTAGATATACTTTTCCCTGTTCCACCCACTGAGCACAAGTGAAAATCCTGGACGTTATATATAAAACAAATATAAGACTCTAAAAAGTGGAAAGAAGAAACCAGATTAGATAGGGACTCAGGACCTGAGGAACAGCATGTTAGTGAGTTCCATGGGTTTTCTTTGTGACTCATACATCCCAGACTTGGAACTGAAGAAGCCCACAACCCAGAAACACCAACTGGAGCAGACAAAAAAAGCCCCGAGAAAAACCTGCTATCCCTAGCCAAAAAACAGGAAAAGGAGAACTAGCAAGACAGAAAACTTTTAGACAATAACTGCTCTGCTCCAGCCGAACATCACAGAAAAGGAAATTGTGGCCCTCACCCCCACCCAGCAGCAGAGCCCGATGGGGAACCTCAACTTCCACCACCATGAGGCTGCAACAAGGCACCCAACCACCAGGTGGGGGGTGTCACTGAAGGCCAAGTAGTGAGTCAGGACTTTCATCCACTCTGACCAGTAGGGAGCTCTGACATGGGGAGCCTGGAATTCCACCCCTAGGCAGCAATAATGAGGCACATCTTCCACTGCACAATATAGGAAGGTGACAGTGGAAGTCTAGTGGAGAATGAGAACTTTCACCACCACTGGACAATAACGAGGGCACTCCCACCAACAGAGCTCCCATCCCCGCCAGCAGTACTGAAGAGTCTCCCTACCCCCACCACTGAATGTCAATGGAGGCCCAGTGATGACCCGGACTACTTCTACCCCTGCCTGAAGGTAACAAGATGACACCCTGCTTTTCCCCTGCTGGAATGATGTCAGAAGAGACCAGCTGAAAGAGCAGGTTTAAATAAGACCCAGAGCCTCATAACATAATACAAAAATGTACAGGGCTTCAACAACAACAACAACAACAACAAAAACACTCATTATCTCAAGAAGACCTTAAACTAAATGAAAAAAAAAAAAAGACATGCAATAGATGCCACCAAGACAGAGATATTAGATTTATCTGATGAAGATTTTAAAGCAGCTCCTGATAAAAATGCTTCAACAAGCGGTTATGAACATGCTTGAAACAAATGGAAAAATAGAAAGCCTCAGCAGAGAAATGCAAAATGTCAGCAAGGAAATAGAAAATATATATTTTTTTAAAAGAACAAAATGGAAATTTTAGAGCTAAAAAAGTATATAATAATCAAAATTTAAAATCTTAGTGTATGGACTTTTATTAGTTTCCTATTGCTGCTGCTATAAATTATCACAAATGTAGTAGCCTAAAACAATACAAATACATTATCTTATAGTTCAGTGATTCAATTCAATTGTGACACTGTCTACCTGGTCATAGCACCAGATTCCCCAAGTGAAGGGCTTCGTTCCACAAGACTGCCCCCATGTCAGATGCCAGTTGCAGTCCCAGGTTGTTTAGTTGTTCTTCTGATGGAACGGACTATAAACTGGAGATTCCTACAACCACCCTGCGGGCTCCATCATTTGCTAGAATGGCCCACAAAACTCAGGGCAATACTCTACTTATGTTTACCCATTTATTACAAAAGGGTACAATCCAGGACCAGCCAGATGGAAGAGATGGATAGGGAAAGGGACTGGGGAAGCAGCCTGGAGCTTCCATGCCCTCTCTGGGCATACCACCCTTCTGGGACCTCCACCTGTGCAGGAACCCAGGAATTCTCCAAACTCTGTCCTGTCGAGTGTTACAGAGGTTCATCACGAAGACAAGATTGATTAAATTACTGGCTGCCAGCCACTGGCAACTCGACCTTCAGCCTGTCTCTTTCCCCCGGAGTTTGGGGATGAGGCTGACACTTTCAACCCACTTAATGACTGGTGCCCCTGGCACCCAACCCCCACCCCAAGGCTATCCAGGAGTCCCCCAGTCGTCAGTAATCTCATTAGCATACACAAAGATACTTGGAATTTTTAGCACCTGTGTGCCAGGAAAGGCGGACAAAGACCAGACATATATTTCTTATTATAAATCACAATATCACAAGTACCATTGGGGGAAACTGAGCAAAAGGCACAAGGCACTTCCCAGTATCATTTCTTACAACAGCATGTGAATCTACAACCATCTCAAAATAAAACATTTAATTAAAAAAAAATTTAGTGTGATTTCACATAAAAATCTAGATCTCCACCTTCTCTGAAAAAATTACAAGATCTGACCCACTTCCAAATGTGGCTAAAATGGCTGGAGTTGAGCAACAGCTGCACGTCCAGCCAGGGCCTGCTCTTGCCAGTTCATCCCAGTCCTCACCACTCCCTATCAGCTACCACCTAGGCTAAGTCTCTCTGCTATTGACCATTCAGCTTGCCCTGCTGTGTCTCTTACATCCACTGAGAGTCCCCTGTCTGGTCCCTGTAGGCATCTGAGTTGCCCACTTTTGTAGACTCAGATTCCTTATACCAGAAAGCAGATCTAAGTCATGCTGAAGTGTTAGCTCATTGAAACACCTTAACACCTTATGCCTGGAAAATGCATACCTAAGACATATATAAACCATATAGCGGAAACCCTTGTAATTCAGAAAGACCTGAATTAAAATCATGGTTTTCCCACCTGACCTTGAGCAAATTACTTGAATTTCTATACTTTCACTTATAAAATGGTGACAATAATATATAACTCAATCCAACCAAAACACCTTCCGCCATAGAGTAGGTGCTCATTAATATGTTTTCCCCCTAACGGCAAGAGGCCTCTTCCTTATAGCTTTTCATTCCTCCTTAGTGACCAACAGGTTATGCTAAAAGAGTTTAGTTCCCACCAGAGTTTTATACATATAATTATTGTTGACTGGGAACTTGCTAAGCATCAGGAACTATCTCACAATCCCCCCAATAATGCTACAAAGCAGGCATTCTCTTGTATTGTGCTCACCTTACAAATGAGGAATCAGAGGCATAGAGTTCTTTGGTTATTTAGGTTTCAGCCAATAATTCTGACTCTAGAACCTGAGCCTTGAATTACTTTTCCTTTGCTTCTCGAAGTTTCTGGGTTTGGCAGAGCTTGGTAGAGTCCCAGACCCTCTCCAGGACTGGCACAGGCCTTTTCCATCTCTTGGAACATGACTAAGGTAAGGTCATTAATGATAACGTCCTAGTTAGCCTCATTTTACAGCTTTGGGGAGACTTTGAGAATGCCAACTCTGTTTCAGCTTCATCCCCTCTGGCACATGAAATCTCTTTTGGGATGAGTGTGTCACGCAGGGACCTGTGAGCACACTGTGTTTGAAGACTTTCAGATACCATGTGGCAAGCACAGAATATTATTATGGAGGATATTTTCCTATGGCAGTTTTATTGGCATCCCTTTCATGAGCTGATGATCTTTTATTGGCACTGACTTATATTGGCAAAGAGAAGGGGACAAAAAACACAAGAAACAGGCTGAGCAAAATACCAGCTCTCCCCTGAGGACTGGTTGCTGGCCAAGCTCCTCAGGGCTTGTCACTCACCGGAGATGAAGGTACTCACGAACAACAGGATACTCTCTGCCTCTTGACGGCGTGTCCAGGACCTTCCCAGGAAGCAAAACCAGAGAAATGTCTTAGGCTTGTTTCTCAGGGGTTAAGAGCTTGGACTCCCCTGTAAGACGAAGCTGGATTTGATTCCTGGCTCCGCCACAACCTAGCTGTGTGGGCAAGGTTCACAACCTCTCTTGCTAAGCCTGTTTTTTCATTTTGTAAAATGGAGATGATAATGATCATAATGCCCTCCTTACAGGGCCTTCGAAGGAAATAAATGAGATGATACAGGAAATGTGCTTCCCACAGTGCCTCACGGGCAGTAAGCACTCAGCAGGTGCTGGTGTAGTCCTGATGGGAATTGCAATAAGCGGTGGGGAAAGGGAGGGTGGTGGTATTTTAGCGAGCATCCATAAAAAAAGTGAGAGAAAAAAGATCAGACTTCAACGGGCACTCCAGGGAACCTCATGTCCCACAAAAGCTGTATTCCTCAGAGAGTCCTTGGATTTGAATATTTAAAACTTAAATCATGTTTTCCTTCTAGATTCGTTTATAATTCCAGAAATGTTTTCGGTTCCATTTTGATAAATTTAACTGTTTTCTTTAAACAATGTCCTGGCTTCACCTCTTTCTAGCTTTGTGAGCTTGGGCAACAGTATTCACCTTTCTAAATATCAGTTTTGTCATCTATAACATTAAGTTCTGGAGTCGCCTGAGAAAACATCCACGGAAGCGCTTTGTAACAGCGTAACCCCCTATAGAAATGCTAGGTTATAATGGCTCCAGTGCCACTCTCAGCCGGGCGCCTGGCTTAGACATTTGTAGAGTGACCTATACTTTCATATTGAAAAACAACAGCTTAGTTTGCCCTAGTAAGTTGGAATTTTGTATATTTTCTTTTCTTTGTTTTTTGAGACAGAGTCTCGCTTTGTTGCCCAGGCTAGAGTGAGTGCCGTGGCGTCAGCCTCGCTCACAGCAACCTCAAACTCCTGGGCTCAAGCAATCCTGCTGCCTCAGCCTCCCGAGTAGCTGGGACTACAGGCACGGGCCACCATGCCCGGCTAATTTTTTCTATATATTTTTAGTTGGCCAATTAATTTCTTTCTATTTATAGTAGAGACGGGTGTCTCACTCTTGCTCAGGCTGGTTTCGAACTCCTGACCTCAAGCAATCCACCTGCCTCGGCCTCCCAGAGTGCTAGGATTATAGGCGTGAGCCACCACGTACGGACTATTTTCTTAAAGAAGGCAAAACTGTGGCAAAAATTGCTCTAATAAGGTACAAGCATTTAATGTGGAGAAAAATATTTCAAAAATTGATTAATATCTTAGGGAGGTGATAAAATTCTCTCACAGAATTTTATCACAGAAAGGCAGAGCGATGGGTGAAGAACAGAAAAGATTTCTTCCAGGTTATCCCAGAATCCATCCCTTTGACTTCAGTCTCTCCTAGATTCCAGACTGCCTGCAAAATGTTACCAAATTAATCATGCTAACATCTTGGTTTTCATCTTACCACTCCCCTGCTCCAGAATTCCCAGGCGTCCCTAATTATCTACACGAAACGCTCCGAATCCACAGCCTGGTATTTGACTGCCTCGCTTTACAATCTGGTCCCACTGCCCTTCTCTGCCTGGGCCTGCCCGTCTCTGTCACGTGCAAGCTTCACGCTCCGGCCTTACGGTCTCCCAGTCAGTTCGTGCTTCAGTCCTGCTCCCAACGTCTGCTCAGGCTAGCCTCTCACCTGTCTGTTGTCCTTTACTCCTTCATCTGTATTAATCCTACACACCCCTGTTTATTTCCTTCTCTTTGCACATCTGTATTGCCTTAATTTTCTGCAATACTTGTTATTTACATCCTAGTTGCTCCTAGGGCCTGGCTCCTGAGATTCCTTCCCCCAAAGTCCCTGCAGGCATTGATCACTCACTCTGTAAATGGAGCTCTTAGCTTTCCTGTGGGTGTATTTCTCTCCCTGACCAGGTTGTTCCTGCTGTAGGGCCACGGTTAGGCCTTTTATTTCACGTACCTTGTGTTGTTTGTTCTGTGACTCTTTCTGGAAAAGCTTGAGGGCAGCTAACAAGAAGAACACACACACACACACTCAAATGATGAAATAGAAATAATGGTAAATAGAAGAGGAAGACAAAGGAGGTTAGCATACAGTGTGGACTCAGTGTAGACTCTCAGCCCCAGGGACTCTACGTAAAGATGCTCAAACCACAAAGATTCAGTGTACTAATATACACATTAGTACTCTGTTACTGAAACCCTAGCAAAGAAAGAGCAGGGAAGAAACCAAACACAAGTGAAAAGAATAGAAGTTGTAACAGAAAGAATCCTGGACTCTGAATGCTTCATTCATTCATTTATTCCTTTATACAATAAACGCTTTTATACATCTGTTGTGTACCATGTACTGGTTATATAGTTAGTTCTATAACTTAAGTGGGTCTCTTCACTTATCTAGCCTCATTTGTTCAACAATAAAAATTAAAATCAAAAAAGGAGGATTAAACTCATGTTCCTTCCCTACTGAATGCACAATATATTTGAAAGAAAGCATCATTTGCAGAGATAACATTGAAAGGCAGGACAGGCCCATATGCTGGAGGTCTAAAACTAGTTTGGAAATTAAACATTGATCCTAAAAAAAGAGCTAATGTTTTCTGACTTTTTAAATATTTCATGGGTGGGTTTCAAGGACATTT
>VSMD01094265.1:0-43019 GCA_008750895.1 Mirza zaza
TGAGGGGGTCACCCACATCTGGCAGGGGGTGTGAGGGGGTCACCCACATCTGGCAGGGGGTGTGAGGGGTCACCCACATCTGGCAGGGGGTGTCAGGGGGTACCCACTTATGGCAGGGGGGTGTGAGGAGGTCAGAAGGGGAGGGGTACTTGAACTAAGTTTCAAAGAATGAGTAGGGATTAGTGAATAACGGGCAGAGGAAACACGCCAGATCTTTCTTTCATTTCTGCTGAGCGGCTGTTTGTTTCCTGAGCCCCAGTCGAACGCCAGTCTCTGCGCCAGGGCAGGGGTTTGGTGCTGAACACACCTGATGTGTCAGCCTCCCGCGTGGAGTTCTCAGTTAGGAGGAGGGAGATGTCAAACAAGCAACTGCTCAGGCACTCGAGAGCATCACACGGTCTGATGTCTGCAGGGACTGTCCAGGTGTTAGGATGTGCCCTGGTGTTGCTGGGGGCCGGGATGGTGAGAGCATCCTGGATCCCAGGCAGAGAGGGGGTGGGAGGGTGAGCAGGGGGAGGGTGGGAGAGGCAGGTATGGCTGGGTTGGGGGTGGGGCAAGGCCTCTGAGCCAGGTGAGGACCAGACCTGATCCTTGTCGTAGTGGCCTTTAGAAGGTGGGGAAGTGTCCTAGTGCAGGGTGGGTTCTAGAAAGAGCACTGAGCTGCCGGGCTGGTGAACCGGGGCCACTCTGAGGCAGGGCATGGAGTGGCTGCCCTGGGGTCTGCTGGGTGCCTGCACACCCCTCACCACACCCCAATGGCCCTAGGTGAGGAGGAGCCGGTTAGGGTGGGGCAGGGAAGGCAGATCCTGACTCTTTTTGGAGCTCAGGCTGGAAAAGCTCCCTAGGAATCAGCACCCAAGGCCGGCAGATGCAGGCGGGCGGGGAGTGCCGAGTAGAAGGGTCCCTGTGGGATGAACGGAGCGAATGGACTCTAGTTACTTTTCCCCACTCAAATGGAGGCTCCTGAGAGAAGGCAGCCTCATCTGTGCTGTCCTTTGCGGAATCTTCAGTGCCTAGAACAATTCTTCGGCCTTAACCGGCGCTCAGCAAGCGCTCGTGGGGTTAGCACACTGCACCCGGGTCAGACACAGGTGCACGTCGGGCTCAGTGGCCCGGGAGCCAGCCAGGCTTCAGGCGCTGGGCGTCTGGGCCTGCTTTCCCCATGCTGTGGGCCTGGCGCGGACGGGCCTTCCCTTCGCTTGCCTAGACCTGGCCGGAGTGGCTAGGGGGTGGGGGTGGGGGGATGGGGAGGGGCTCGCAGGCAGGGCTGGGGTGATGCTGAGCTGCTTCACGCTGCTGAGGTGCCGATTGCCATGCGCGGCGCTTCCCAGCTGGCCCCCGCAGGCCTGTCTCTGCAACTAATGCTATTTCCCCAACAGAACGCGCAGACAAACGTCTCAGACAACAACCTGTAGTTTTGTTATTTTTCTTCTCTCAGACTAACCACTTCGGTGCCCACCGAGGGCTCACCCAGGGCATTTCATCTGGAAATGTTCTGGGCTTGCTCTCTGCAGGCAGTTGCCTTTAAGACAGAGGCAGTCAGAGACAACTTCATTACCTCCCAGGGTTTTCTAGGTTAAATTTGGGCTGCCTCAAATATGGGAGACTGACTTACTGTGGACTTCTTAGCGTATATTTATGTATCCACCCAATCCATCTGTAAGTTAAAAACTCCTGGGAGGCATGCAAAACTTTTCTCCTTGTCTGCTTAGCGTTTCATAATTTTATTAGACGAATGATTCACTAAGCACCTTGAATGCAACAGACACTGCGCCAGGCGTTCAGCCTCCAACACCTCCCTTTATTTCTGCACGTCCCTGTGAGACGGGTACTATTATTTTTCTTCTTTGGAGGAATAAATTAATGCTTTGAGAAATGAAACCCTGCATTCTGAATTTGTCTGGATTTGTACCAAGAGACCAGGCCTTGCTCTTTTCCCCATGTGAACCTGACACTGGGGGAGACAGAGGCAGCCAACAGCTGAGTTATTCTTTTGTCTTTCCCTGGGGTCAGGCAGCCAGACCTGGGATACAGGACCCGCCTGCTGGGGCCATGTCTGCAGGTGGGACGTCCCCCAGGTGCTGGCTGAAGCCTGGTGGATGGAAAGATGCAGTGAACGGAGGAGCTTGCAGTGGGGTTAGTGGGGGGAGACAGACACAAAGGAATGCCCAGCCAGGTGGGTAACTGTGGGTGGGGTGGCATTGCAGGGGCCTCTCAGGCACTGAGAAGCCATCCTGGGACAGTGAGTGTTGGTCCTGTGCTCGCAGTGGCTCCTTCAAGGAGGGCATGGCCCATGAGATTAAGGTACCATGCAGTGAGCCCTACCTTTGGCCTCTGAAGGTCACAGTCTAGTTGGACTCACAGGGGCAATTTCCATTTTAATCCAATCCAGATGTCTCCCTCTAGTTTACAGCTGGGGGAGACGGAGGTAGGCAGCAGCTTGGTGTTGATCTTTGTGTCAGGCAATAGAGTCGTACAGTGGAAAATGCTCTAGACTTTGAATCAATCAGAAAGCCCTGGGTTCAGACATGAGTCTGCTATTTGCTTAGTGACCTTGGACAAGCCACTGAACCCTCTCTGAGTTTCAGTTTTCTCACCTGCAGCTTGAGATAGAAATATCTATTGCTATTGTGAGGATTAAGTAGTGTCTGCTACTGGTTGTCACCAGGGAGCAGTTTTGTCTCCCAGGCAACATTTGGCAGTGTTTGGAGACATTTTTGGTTGTTACAAGTGGGATAGGGTGCTACTGGCATCTTGTGGGTAGAGCCCAGGGATGCTGCTAAAAATCCTACAATGCAGAGGTCAGCTATCCACAACAAAGAATTGTCCAACCCCCAATGCCAGCCGTGCTAGGTTGAGAAACCCTGGTGTAAATGACTAAGTGTCACCTAGTGCTTGGCACCCAAGAGGGTGTTAACCAAGGCGAATTGAATTTGACACAGAGTGTTAAGAGCTTGAGGACTCCTTGCTGGGGCTCCCACCAGGCACTCTGGCACCCCGCTGCTTGTCCCTGGGACCCCGGCTGCAGAAGTGCCTGTGTGCAGCTGTCGGGAGGTGTCCTGGTCTGTCTGGAGGGGACACTCCCTTCCCGTTTCTGGGCCTTACTTTCCCAGCCTGCATTGCGGTGGTGTCCAACAGAGCTTCCCATCTGGCTCTGACCTTTCCTCCCAGGCCCATCTGGCTCTGACCTTTCCTCCCAGGCGCTGGCATGACTGGGATTTGGTAGGCCGAGGCTTCTTCACACCTGCATGTGTTGGCACGTGTGTGCTGCCCACCCTCCCATATCCATGTCCACCCCACCGGCCTGCTGCTGTTGGGGAGCAGGCCCAGGAGCTGGGAGAGGGCTTTCCTCCCCAGACCTCTTGGCACCTGGGCTTCTTTCTTGGCACAGGCAGCTCTTGCCCTGGCCCTAGGTGGCCAGGTGATAGATGGATACTAGAACCTGCCCAGTGTAGGCTGGAAGGAGACCCCTGGACTTAGGCTGGGTGTGGTGCATCCATAGGAAGGGAACGCTTGTGTCTCTCCCTTGCTCCATGTTAACTGGTTCCAGGTTTCTCTGAGGGCCACTGGCCTGGGGTCCCAAGGGCAGAAGGCATCTGTCAGGAGCCTGTGAGAGTCACTGGCAGCAAGAACAGAGGGAGCTTAGAGGGGCAGGGATGAAGACAGGGAGATGGGTTAGAGCCTCTCTCTGTGGTCCAGGGAGAGGTGAGGGGCTGCTGGGAGGTTGTGGAGGGGGATGGAGAGGAGAGTGGGATCCAGGCCGCATTCCTGAGGTCCAGGGTCCAGGCGTGGAGGAGACAGGGTGCCACCCTGGTGTCCAGAGGGGACAGAGGAGGAGAGAAGGCGGAGATGTGAGGGGGACCTCAGTTGGCCATGCTGAGGGTGAGGGTCCCATGGGCATGGGGAGGACGGTACTGTGCAGTGAAGGGTGGAAAGAGAGGCCTCTTCTCTCAGCAGTCCCCAGGGCTGCTACCCCTCTGGTGAGTCTTGGTCCTCCTTCCCTTGACCAAGACTCGAGCAAGGGAGTGTGTCCTTGAGGAGGGCCAGGGGCTGCCTCAGAGCCCCCTGGGAGCTCCCATGGCCTGCAGTTTCCTGCTGAGCATCCACAGGGCCCCCCGGCTCATTCCAGCCTGGATACCCTGGATGTGACACATATGAGAGGCCCATGAGAGGACGGGCCATGGGGCCTTGTGGGTGGTCTCGGCGGGAGGCACATCCTGTTCAAGTCTTCACTCCACATCCCTTCTCTTTAAAAAGGGGTAATCATTGGCACCCTGTCCATTTGACAGGGCAGTTGTGAAAAGTAACAGGGCTGTGCCCGGGAGCGTGCCTGCTGTGAGCTCAGGGGTCTCTGCAGAGCGAGGAGAGCCTGCTTGGGCCTGGGAAGCCAGCAGGGGCACACGGCCCATCTCCCCGGGTGGATTTGCTCGTGTGCCGCTCCTTTCTCCCCTCCCTGCCTTCTGCCAGCGGCTTCTCAGCCTTCCTGGTTGAATTGGGTCCTACCCAAGGCCTAGGGCTAACTGGGGTGGCAGACGCTCTGTTTACTTAACCACGACCTCAACAGAGCTTGTCCAGTCATCCTCCCTTCAGACAAGGTGCTTGGCCCCGGCGGGCTGCCGTCCACCTGCTCCCCACAGAGACCCGTGTCCGGGGTGTGGCCGGTGCCTGCTCCCCATTCTCAGGGGCCTCCAGTTTCTGGAATTCTGTGTTGCTCGTGTGCCCCAGATCAGCTAATTGGATCGACAACAGAGGGCCTTGGGAGGAAACGCCATGTGGATTTCTAAAGTGTTTTTAGGGAGTCATAAAAGTGCCAGGTTTTTTTTTTTATAATGGTTTTTACAGTCCTGATTTAAGAGGTTCTTGAGTTTTCCTGTTTTTGCCTGTGGCTTGCTCTTGCTGAGAAACTTGGGAGGGAGGGAGTCCCTTTTCCAATGACAGTAGCCACTGTGGGGAGAAATTCTCCCCAAATGCAGAGATGCTAGCAGACAGGGAAGGAAAGTCACCTTTGCTGGGGTCCTCGTATGAGCCACGCACAAAGCTGCTTGCACACATTAGCAAGTATGGTCCTTCTAGAAACCCCTGTGATGCTGGCATTGCTGTCACTGCACAGAGGGAGACTCTGGGGCTCAGAGAAGTCGCAGACTGTGCCGGATCACACAGCTGCCAAGGGCCGGACTCACCACAGGTCCCTTCTTTTCCTCACCAGCCCACAGCACCAGCCATCTGCCCTCAGCTCTCACCTGGTGGACCATGGCCGCAGGAGTCTGGGGGGGTGCTGCACTTCACCCTTGACCTTGGGGTCAACTTTCCATAGAGCATCTGGACTAACGAACCCTCGTATATCTGTCAGATCATTTTTCTCTAAAATACTTCCAGTAGTTTTTGTTCTCACAGAATAAAATTGAAAGTCCTTTCGTTGTAAAAAAAAAAACTATTGTGTATGTTTAAGGTATACAGTATGATGTTTGGATGTAAGTACAGATAGTGAAGTGGCCATGTATTCAAGGCAGTTAACATACCCATCATCTCACATAGTTAACCCATCTGGTTTTGTGGCAAGAATCCTTTTCCTAACCTTCAAGGCCCCCATAAAAGGCCATTGCTCCCTCTGGCTTCATTCTTAACTTCCACCCTCCAAGCTCATTGGCACCTCCTGTTTTGTCCTCAGACATGCAGAGCAAGCTCTCGCCCCAGGGCCTTTGCACTGGCTGTCTCCTCTAATTGGATCATTCTTTTCCCAGATTCCCATGTGGACAGCTTCGTCACCCTGGTGGTGCCTCTGCACAATGCCACCTCATCAGAGAGGCCTTCTCTGCCCACCCTTCCTAAAATAGCACCCACTCTGCTCTGGCCCTTGGGCTGCCTTACTCCGAGGCATTTGTCACGACCCGACATTGTGTCATATGTCAATTGGATGGCGATTGTCTCCTCACCACCAGGCTGTAATAAAAGGGGCTGTGTGCATCTTGTCCCTGTTGTACCCTCAGTGCCTGGCACATGGTGGGCACTCAGAGCATCTGGGGAGTGAAGGATTCGGCAAATACACAGAGGATCGAAGGGGCGGTGGGGGTGGGGAGACACAAAGAGCAAAGGTGATGGAAAGGGAAAGCTGTGTCCTTTAGACAAAGCTTCCAGATGTGGGCATCTGGGGGTAAGGACATCGGGTGGCCAGGGAGCCTGGGGCAAGAAGGCAGAGCTGGAAAGGCTTTGGAACCGTTCGAAGGGGGCTGGCATGAGGCCCTTTGCCAAGCGGCCTAGTGGCCACCAGGCTTCCATCAAAAGAGCAATGTGGCTCTTGTGAAGTTCACGTCCTTGGCAGCAGCTGCTTCCAGATTCCCTTCTACAAAGGCTGACAATCGCAGGGCTTTTCCCTGGAGTGACTGCGGTGCGTGTCCTTTGCCTGCAAGTTTCAAGATATAAAACAACAAAACCAAGCAGGTCTTGTCCTTTCGGCTTGTGTGTCTGACTGAGGATATGCGCTTGAGGAGGAGTGGGGAGTCGCAGGGTGGGGAGGGGCACGTTCACCACTGCCGGATGCGGGGGGTTCATTTCTTCCAGGTTCATTTCTTCTCCAGAACATGGAGCTGGTTGGTGGGTTCTCGATTCTCTGTGCTCACGGGTGCCCTCCTGCAGCGGACTACTGAGGGTCATGCTCACACACAGCCCCGTCCCATAGCTTCACTGGGGGCGAGCGGCCCCTCCACACTAAGCTGCCTGAGCTCTGGCTCAGCTGGAGGAAGGGAAGAGACAGCTGACATTCCCCAGGTGCCCACAGCGGCTGGCATCAGGCTGGGCATTTATGTGGTCATGGTTTCTTGAGTCCTCTCCGTGAGAGGGGCTCCAATATTCTTTCACGTATTGCAGAGCAGGAAAGTGGGGCTCAGAGAAGCCTCAGGACTTTCCCAAGGTCCTGTGCCTATCACGTAGCAGAAGCTAAAGTCTCACTTTGGAACTTCAAGTTCAGCACTTGATTCATCACGCTGCATCCAGGAGGCACGTCCCTCTTCCTGACCCCACCTGGGAACAGCCAGCACGCCCTGTCCTTCAGCCCAGGGCCTTAGGTGGGAACACGAGCGTGTTTTCCATGGGAAGAAGGAGCAGGGAGGTTTGTGTGCTGTCCAGACACCCCCAGAGTTGAGCTGAAGAAGGGGTACCGG
Organism: Mirza zaza; assembly: GCA_008750895.1. Taxonomy (NCBI): domain Eukaryota; kingdom Metazoa; phylum Chordata; class Mammalia; order Primates; family Cheirogaleidae; genus Mirza; species Mirza zaza. Next base: position 7,158 of record VSMD01094265.1, read on the forward strand.
ATCTGTGTGGGATGGGAACCCCCAGCTTGGGGAGCCAGAAGTTCGTGGCTGAGAACTTGGGGTGAGGAATGAGACAGCATCGGCTGTGTGACCATGGACAAGTCATTTCTGGCCTTGGACACTCTGTTCCTCATCTGCTGTGTGGAAATAGAAGCTGTCCTTGTATCTAAAGCTCCCAGTGTGGGGCCTTAACACATAGTAGGTTCACAGGGAGAGGAAAAGCCACCCAGGATAACGCACTGAGGACCACGGTCCCACTTCTTCTTCACTGCCACGTGCCAGGCGCTGTTCTGGGAGCTGGGTGTCAGGTGGTGAGCAAGGCAACCCTGATGCTCTCCCATCGGGGCTTTGGGGTGGTACGGGGTGGAGGAATCACTCCCTAGGACAAGCCCTCTTAGCTGGGACTCTATTGTCATTAGGTCTAGGTAAGTCCCAGGTGGGGAGCAGGAAGGGAGAGTGTCCAGGAAGCACACAGCGATTGGAGGGTAAAGAGGGTGATCGGCTTTGTTCCTCCCTGACACTAATGGGCAGCCATCAAGGGCTTCTAAGCAGTGACTGCTGTCAGCAAATTTGTGTTTTGGTTGGCAAGTTCATTCTGGCTGTTGTGTGGAGCCTGGGTGGGAGGTAGCAATTGTGCATGGGTGAAGACCAGCTAGGAGGCCACAGAAGTTGTTTTGGCAACAGATGAAGGTGGCTTGGAATAGGGCGCTGGGTAGACCCACTCTCTGGCCCCTTCCTGAGCCCTGTGGACCAGTGTCTGCCCCCACGGAGGGTCCCAGTGCTACCTCCCTCTGTTATCAATTGCATCGTGTCCCCTCCAAAAGAGACACGTTGGAGCCCTAACCCCGGTGCCTTAGCACGTACTAAATTCCCCTTATTTGGAAATGGGGTCTTTGCAGGTGATCAGGTTAAAATGAGGCCATTGGGGGCCCTAATCCAATATGACTGGTGTCCTTATAAAAGGGAGAATTTGGACACAGTGACTGGCATGTACAGAGAGAAGATCATGTGAAGACATAGATGAGAGGGTGGCCATCTGCCATCCAGGAAGGCAGGCCTGGGACGATCCTTCCCCCCAGCCCCCAGAAGAACCAACCCTGCCAGCACCTTGCTCTCCCACCTCGCGCTCCCAGAACTGTGAGATAACGCAGTTGTCTGAGCCGCCTGGCTGTGGTGCTTTGTTACGGCAGACCTAGCACAACACCCCCGTCTCTCCTGCAGAAACCTCGGGTCCTCCACAATCTCAGCACGCCTGAGGCCCACTCGTGGAGATGACCGGGCCCGTGGGCCTCAGCTCCATCCTTGGGGGCAGCCAGACCACCAGAGAGCTCTGCACTTGGCCTTCACTGTGTCCCCAGACCCCTTTTATACAGAGTCCCCCAGCACAAAGTCAGCTCTTGTCAAGGGTCCTCCAAGAAACAAGTGGCATAGAGTCGGAGAATGGGGCGCTGTCCTTATTGGCTTTGCGAACTTGGGCGAGACACTTATACCTTCTGAGCCCCAGCGTCTTTATCTGTAAAGTGGAGCGATGTCATTGGAGGGGTACCGTAAGGGTGTGGGGAGGGTATTCGTAACCAAGGTGGCCACCTGTGGCTGGGTTGGTCGTGCAGGCACAAGGGTGGCTGGGGCCGGTCCGCACCGCATAGCATGCTGCTTCCAGGCGTCCACGCTGGGCGTTTTGCTTCTAGTTTGAGTAAAAGCTCCTGCGAGCAGAGAGGAGCCTGTATGTCGGGTGTCCCACAGTGTTTCCAGCATGTAGTGTTTGCTTTTTCCCTTGTAGTGATTGTCCATGACGCAATTCAGAGAAGCATCTTTCAGAATGTAGGAAGTGTCTGCCGCCTCCTTCCTGGCGTGATCGATGTAGCCACGCGCTTCCCTTCTTGCCATCGCTGCTGGGAAGGTCAAGTCCGTTAATTCTTATGTTTGTACAATTTAATTCCACTTTCCCCTGGTTCTAATTTATGATGCTTTGTTTGTGTTGTGCAAGTTGATTAAATATGTTCTGTGTGGTAAGCTGCCCAGCGCGTTCCCAGGAGGAAATGTTCCTGTGTATACGCAACATGTTTTTAGACTTTGGGCAACGCGGCTTCTGGCTGTCCTGGGTCCTTTGTCGCGGCAGATGGTTGGAGGTGAGTGGAGCAGCTCTGGCATCTGCATGGGCCCCAAGGATGTGCTTTCGGGGATATTTTTTTGATCGCAGGTTGAGGAAGGAAGATGTTGCAGGGATTGGACAATTGTTCTCCATGTTACTCATTGATGGCTTTGCACACTGAGCAAGAACTTTAAGAATAACCTGGGTATGTGGGGGCTGTAGAAGGTTGGCAGTATGCATTCAGAGAGCTGGATACATTCCCGGCCCTGTGGGCCCTCTGGCCCAAATTCACCTGGGCGCTCTTATATCTATTATCACATCTGCCATCATGCCTGTCTTTCAGGGCATTGGGTAGAGCAGGCACTGCCAGGCTACTAAGCATGGCCCATGAGGGCACAGTCAGGTCAGACTCAGCATCTTGCTCAAATAGCAGGCGAGGATTTTACACTGACTGCTACATGACGACTGGCCAGGCATTTCTGGATGTGAACGGGAACTTGTGATCGAATCCAGGGCAGTGAGGGAGACAGGCCCACGCACTGCGTTCTGAGAGGGGCAGCCTTGCATGAGTGTGTGCACGGGGAGAGCTCCCAGGCTGTGCAGGGTGCATGGGGCCTTGCTCCTGTCTGAGCGTGGGGTTCAACTCCTCACTGTATGTAGCTATGATTCTGTCCTTTTTCCTCCAGACTCTTCTCTCCTCCAGAGTTGAAAACTTGCTCAGAGATGTATTTGTGTGGCTGGTGCGGTGTTTTCTATAACACTGGGGAGCTTTTAGGCGGGGTCTGCACCCTTAGGTCAGGCACAGGCCTCACCCCTCCTGCAGGCTTGGCCTTGCTTGCTTTGCCCACTCCTCACCGTGGGACCTGCCTGGGACACAGTCTGTGTTGCTGGCAAAATGCCAGCACCTGCATTTTGACTACAATAGTCAGCTCCACAATATTGATCACAATAGGCTTTAGGATGGAAGGAAAAGATTTCTTGGGCATCTATCATGTGCCAGCCACTTTTCCAAGCATTTTTATGACTAATCTTCTTCACACTTTATATCAACCCTGTAGTGTAGACATTAATCACATCTGCAATGGAGGGGACTGAACCCCAAATCAAATGCATGAGGAGAGTTTGTCCCAAGATTCAAGCAGCCCTGGCTTCTTCTACATGCGTTTCTTGGGCTTTGCCTCTCCCCAGGAGCTAAGGGGCTAAGAGTGTGCTGGAACCCATGGGCCAGCCTCTTAGACCTGCCTCCTTGTGAGTGCCTTCCGTGGGGGGCAGGAGAAGGAAAACAGTTCCTCTGGTGATTGCAGATCACTTACGGTCACATAGCTTGCCGATCAGGTCCCACTGTGGCTGGAGCAAACCTGCGCCTACGTGTTACAATTTTCTGGGGCCTTGGAAACACTGTGCTTCTGTTTTTGCCTGTCATGTGGGACTTTTGAAGACTGTCAGCCCTGAGGGCAGATTGTTGCAAAGAGCGTACACAGAGGGAAGGAGTTAAGCCCGCTCAGGGCTGTGGCCAAGAGCAGCTGTCACTTCTCGGGCTGCTTCAGGGACATGGCGGGGGGTGGGGTGGAAGAGTTGGGGGGACACAAGAGGGCTGTCCAGATGTGTATCAGCCTGGCATGTGGGGGCCATTCTGTTGATGCACACACATGGGGATGCCATGGGGTGGCAAAGGGTAGAGAAGCTAGATGCTAGATGGGGGTGGTGGTTAGGTTTTCTAAGACAAGACAAGGAAGCAGTAGCTTGCCCCCTCCAGCCAGTATCCGGAACCTTCCTTCAAGTCCGTGCGAGCTGGGAAGGAGCTGCTATTCTCTGGAGAGAGCCAGGCATGTGGTTGGAGAGTGATAGGTCAGTGGGCCTTCGCTCAGTCTGGAAGCATCCCTGCTACTCGGGGACAGTGACTACCAATCATTTGACCGTAGGCCATGCCAGTAATTGTAACGTATTGATGGAGCATCCTCAGAGTCCTGATTAACTTGGATCAAAGTGCCCAGCAGAACACAGCCTTGCAGATAGATTAATTGCTGTCGGAAATGATCACAGTTTGATCTCTGGTCATTTTGTTGTTACTTGAAAACAGAACAAAAAAACCGATAATCAAATTAGAGAAAATAAATGCTTTTATATTTAATGAGGAGAAAAAGAGAAGAGAATCACACAAACATTGTTTGGATTGTAAGAAAGACAAAGCCCACTATACAGAGGCGTTAGCGTCTATCGGACGGCACTTGCCAGCCCAGTGGCCGGCTGGCCGCACGGACAGAGGGCGCCTGAGCCGCGGGTGAGCTCTCTGGGCTGCTGGTGGTCTCACACACGGCGCACTATTTCTCAAGGACAGGTTTCGGAATAATAAAGGAAATAATAATAATAAAGGAAATAATAATAAAGGAAAACTGTATAAATATGTTAATAATTTTCATGTAGATGAAATAGTTTTTATAGTAAAGAAATCACTGTCATCTATTTTGGGGAGCATGAACTAAGTTTTTGGGAAAGATGGCCCATGGGAGTGCTTGGCCTTGGGGATTGATTTTCTCAATCATCTTCTGGGCAGTCTCTAGCCTCCTGGGAATTTAGTTGAAGGAGGGCTACTTGGAGACCCACTGGCCATAGGCCTGCACCAAGGAACATCGGTGCCTGGAATTTGGGGTTCCAGGGTAGCCTCCCTGGGCCCCACTCATCATCCACGGAGAAGTCATTTGGCTTCCTATTTGCTAACTCTAGCCAATCCCAATCACAGACGGGCCACCTGCAAGGTCTCATTAAGTATCTTACGAGTTTTTGATATTATTTTGTTTCCTGTGTGACAGAGGATCTGCTGAGGACAATTGCCATCTTGGCCCTAGGTGTGGATGGCCTGGAGGAGCCACTTGGTCAGCTAGAGGTGAGAGGGGTGTAGTGACAGGCTGCTCTGACCTGTGACCCTTCAGTTTACCAGGATCAGGAAGGAAAGATATGCAAGCGCTGCTCACCCTAGATCTTGGCAGGGAGGGTTTCAGAAAGCCCCAAGAAATCTCAGAGTTTTTGTAAAAATAAGGGAAGACAGATATTCCGGCTATAGAGATTTGGAACTGAACGTGGGCAAATAATTATGAATGCCCTAAGTGGAGACAGGGAAGGTTGGAACAGACCAACAGAGCCACACACAGAGATTTTTGGATAAATTCATACTTATGGGATGGGCAAATGATGGGAACGGCGATGAGGCAGCATATTCAGATTTGTATGAGGCCCTGGGTGAAGCCTTTGTAGAGAAAATGGAGACACATGGAATTTTAAGCAGGACAATTAGATTGATGTGTAACTTTAAACACATGTACCCAGAGGTTATTCATTCACTGACTGATGTCAATCAAAAGAAGGTTTTCTGTCCCCTTCAACACATCTGTCACTGAAGTGGCGGAGCACTGACTGAACGTGCAGGTTGCAGGACGTCAGAGGGTCACTGTGCCATTGGTGCCCGGCAACCACCAGGAAATACATGGAAACCTACTGAGTGTAGTGCTCTAGAATTTGTGTATTTGCTTGACAGATGAAGATCCCAAATATCTCCCAGGCCTGGAACACTGTGTCAGAGATAACAAGGTAAAATCTGACATGGAAAAATTGAAAGTCTTCCACTTGGGTTCAAAAGGTCAATTGTAGTGCTTGGTCTATAATTAAAAACAGTAATAGTACCTGAGCTCAGGTCCTCACACCTGAGCACAAGAATGAGCTATGTGGACCAGCTGACCCAGTGACCTTTGAGTGTGAGAAACACACCCTCAACATTATGTGCCACTGAGATTTTGTGGTTGTTTGTCACTTAGTAGCACTACTGATCTATATTGCCAGTTTGCAGCTGACTTGCGATCCAAATCCAGCTAATCTGACCCCAGGGCCCAGGCGCTTTGGCTCTTTACAATATTTCATTGAAAGAAGTAAGAGGAGAGCACTGAGGAGACCTGCTATATTCCCCACTGTGGTTGTATTTTAAAAAATCTATTTTTTATTTGTAATTGTCCAATCTTTCCAAAAATTCCAATCTCATTTTTATTGGATTTTTACCAAATGATTAGGAAGTAAAGCTGGAAAAGGAAGCTGGTTTATATAGAAATACTTAGAAATAGGATGTAATGAAGGGGGCCAGTATTAACAGATTTTAGAACATGTAAACCAATAGTAATTGAATCAGGGAGATATTGGTACAGAAAAGAGAAAGGCAAAGTCTGATCATAAAACTGATCCTAAAACAAAATAACTTAAGAGACTTAAGAGAAGATGAAGAAGAATCAAACACCATGTGGAAAGGAAGTATTATGTAATAAAGGATGTTGGAAGATGCATTAGTTATTTGGGAAAAAAATAGATACACATCCCATCATGAACCAAAAGTAAATAATAGTCCTATTAAGGCATTAAATATAAAAACTTATCAAAAAACTAGCAAAAACAAGATTTTTCTAAGATTTCTCTAAGATTTTTCAAGATAATGTCCTAAATTTTAGTCATAAAAATATTAAAAAGATAAATGGATACAACTTTATAAAATTTTTTTATAAAGACAAAAAATGAAAGGAAAAATGATGGAGGGAAAAATATTTGTTACAAATATAACAAGAGGGGGAATATTTGCTTTGCCTCATTCAAATTTGTGAGGCCAACACCAGAACCCTGATTTAAAAATAGATGAAATGTGTGAATGAACAACTGACATCAGAAGAATTAAAGTTCAGTTCACCTCAAAAGACATGTAGCACACTCCTGCTGTCTGCCTATCCCTGTGCCAAATACCAAGATTTCAAAATAAATGGGGCAAAATGAACATCTTCAGGAATAACCAACAAATTGCAAAATAAAATGAAATCTATGCAATCATCTTATATCTACTGTATACAATGAAAAGTCATAATAATGCTGTCAAGGTTGTGACAAAAGTGGTATCTTTATACATTGTTGGTGGCCATGTCAATTGGAGAAAGCATTTTGCAAAACATACCTGGAATCATTACTATGTTCATACGTTTGACCTAATAATCTCTCTGGTAAGAAGTTATCCTAATAGTATAATTTAAATGAGAAAAACATGAGTATATAAGGATTTTATTGCAGTGATATCTACCATGCTGAAAAATTGGAGATAACCCAAATGTTCAGTGCAGGGATAGCTAAGTAAATTATGGCATAGCCACACAATAGACTATTCTGCAGCCAATAAAGACAATGATTGCGAAGACTGTGGGAAAATATTTATGATATTACAATAAGTATTAAAATAGCAAAATGGCATCTGTGAGGTGATTATAAGTACATAAAAATTAAATATGTAAGTGGCCCGGGACTGGAGGGCCCTGGAACTTGACAGTTTATGGGATGGTAGACCTGTGGGAAATTGTCCTCTTCCCACCTGTCTTTGATTTCAAATTAGGGTTGTTACATTTTACAATAACAAGTAATAATAATAACATTAAATTTAAAAAACAGGCAAAAGAACAGAATGAGGACGATGGGTTGTAGCTCTGCAAGGGAAAAAGAGACTCAGGAGTGTTAGTTGACTTCAGGTTCACTATGAGCCATCAAAATTATGGGTCAGTAAAAAACAGGACCAGAAAATCCTTGAATGCCTTTGTTGAGACACAGCATGAGACCCACAGGATGTGTCTGGCTTCTGTCAAGCAACACAATGCCTTCGAGATTTCATTGTGTCTGTCGGGCTTGTTTCTTATTGGTTGCCATGTGGAATTCCAATGTATGTATATACTACAATTTATTTATTCATTCTCTTGTTGAGAGACATTTGAGTTATTTCCAGTTTTAGGCTATGATGAATAAAGCTGTTATTGATGTTCTTATTCATGTTTTTTGGTGGGCATATGCATCCATTTCTCTCAGATATATATTTAGGAATGGATTGTAGGATTATAAAGTAGTTTAGTCTTGAGAAGATATGTTTAGTCCTAGAACATGCTGGCAAACATTGTCTCAAAATGGATGCAGCAATTTTTATTCCCACCAGAAATGCATGAAAGTTTCAGATACTCTACATCCTTGACAACACTTAGTGTGGTTAGTCTTTTAATTTTAGTTATTCTGAAAGGGGTAGTGTGGAGTATCACTGTAGTTTTAATTCCCATTTCCCTGATGACTAAAGATGTTGAGCATTTTTTCACATTCTTACTGGCCAAGTGGATATCCTCTTTTGTAAAAGACCTGTTCATATTTTTTTCCCCACTTTACTTTTCAATTGGGGTGTCGGTCTTTTTCTTTTTGACTTGTAGGAGAATTTTTAAAAATATACATTCTGAATATGAGTCTTTTGGGGATGTATGTATTATGAATATCTTGTCATTTTTTTTCTTGTCTTTACTGTGTGGTATCTTTTGATGAGCAACAGTTATTTTTAATAAAGCACAATTGATATTTTGTATGGTTTCTGCTTTTCCTGTCCTATTTAAGAAATCTTTGCCTTGCTTAATTAAGGTCATAAAGCTATCTTCCTGTATTTTCTTTTAGAAGCTTTATTGTTTTACCTTTTACATTTAGGTCTGAAGCCAAATGACTTCTGGGAAAAGGTTGTCACCTGGGAATCCCTTCACCTGTTTCCACTTAGATTTGTTGATTTTATTCCTAAATTTTAATTCTTTTTCATGCTGTTGTAAATGAATTTGTTTTATTAATTGTATTTTCATTTTCATGTTTGCATATAGAAATATAGTTGATTTTTATATATTGATCTTATATTCTGCAATCTTGCTGAGTTCATTTATTAGTCCTGACAGCTTTTTTGTGGATACCTTAGGAGTTTTTTTTACATATAAACTCATGTCATCTACAAATAGAGATAGCTTTACTTCATCCTTCCTTCTTACTTCTTTCTGTATGTCTTTTATTTCTTTTTCTTGCTCAATTGGCATGATTAGAACTTCCAGTGATTAGAACTACTCAACTTACAATGTTGAGTAGAAGTTGCAAGAGTGGATATCCTTGTCTTGTTTTTGATCTCAGGGGAAAAGCATTGAGTCTTTCATCAAGTATGATGATAACTGCAGGTGATTCACAGATGCCCCTTATCAGGTTTAAGGAGTTTGCTTTTATTCCTAACTTGATATGTATGTGTGTGTGTGTGTTTTGTTTGTCATGAAAGGGTGTTGGATTTTGTCAAATGCTTTTTTTGTATCTATAGAGATAATTATGTAGTATTTTTGTCCTTTATTCTGTTAATATGGTGTATTACATTGACTGGTTTTCAGATGTTAAACAAATCCTGCATTCTTAGGATAAATCTCACTTGTTCATCGTGTATAATCTTTTTCATATGCTGCTGGATTTAGTTTGCTAGTACTTTGTTGAAAATTTTTGTGTCTAAACTGATATTGGTCTATAGTTTTTTCTGCTTGTGATGTCTTTGTCTGATTTTAGTATCAAGGTAATACTAGCCTCATTGAATGAGTTTAGAAGAGTCTGTGAACGCATAGAATCAATTTTCTATTTTTTGGAAGAGTTTATGAGGGCATGGCATTTTTTTTTTTACTATGACAATTTCAGAGACAATTTCATTGACTAAGAAGATAAAGGGATGCAAATTAGTTGTACAGGTTTCAGTTTCAGCTCACAGAATAGTGGCTATTAACAAAATATAATAATAAAATCAGAAAGTATTCCAGACATGTTAAATTTGAATATTCATGTAGGGGGTTTTTATTGGAATTACGGATCTAAAGCTAGTGGAAGAAATTATATTTGGTAGTTATCCACAAAGAGGCTTGAGGCTTGGGAAACAAAAGAATGTATTGAGAAATATGTATTGAACAGTTTTAAGGGTGTTGAGGAGAAGAACATTTAGAAGATAACTGTGACAGAAATCATAGAGGAAAAATAGTATAATCTCATTTTTCCTCCAGAGTGAAAGCAAAACCAATTTAATACTGCAGAATTAAGAGTTCGTTATGCCTTCTTAATGATAATACCATTTTTTCAATCCCACCAATCAACATCACACCCTAGAGTCATCCCCTGACAGGAGCTTCCTTAATATTAATTGTTTGAGTACTAAAAAAAAATTAATATCTGATATTAAGGTATAACTTTGTAATTTTAAAAAAGGGAGGCTTTCTGTTCTTGAAATATTCAAAATAGACACAGCAATTTTAACTGAAGTTACTCTCACAACCCTATTTTTCAGCTATTAAAAATTTGTAATGGCGGGGGCAATATATGTAACCTTAACAATGTTTGTACCCCCATAATATGATGAAATAAAAAAAAGTTTCTAAGGTGAAAAAAAATTTGTAATGGACAAATACATGCTCATAACACAAGGGTTTAAATTATAATTTAAAAGTATAATTTTATAACCTGAAGAACTAATATTTGGTACATTTTTCCTAGTCTTTTCAATGCCTGTTTTTTCTTATGTATATGTAAATATCATTCATCGAAGGCTTACTAAATACCAAACCCTTTAACACTTCATATTTCGTCCTTCCAACCATCCTGACACTCAGAAGTTAAGTGATTTACTTAGGGTCACAGCTAAAATTTAAAACCTGCTACTTACATCTCAAGTAGGACTCCGAAGCCCGGTATTAACTACAAAACTTCAATACCTGCTTCTCCTCTCCCCATCTTAATAAACATCAGCATTTCCCAGAACATTAACAGTAATAATGTATTAGCAACTTGACCTCTTATTGTATAAATACAACATGATTTACTTTTATATTCACCAGTTGTGTATATGTATTGCTATTATAAATAAGCCTGTGATTAATATCTTTGTATTAAGAGCTGTCCCAACTTTAGGCAATTACCTTTTTGTCAATAGCTATTTTTAAATAAATAATGAAATTGACACACACAACACACACAAAATTGGCAGGTGGAAGGTAAGTGCTCCTCTAATTTTAGTTTCCTAGCTTTCATATGGAGTGAATAATTCCAATAATATAGGCTAAAGGAGAACAAAGGTATTACTGAACTGCAACAAAAGCCATGCATGATGGCACACACCCGTAGTCCCAGCTACTCAGGAGGCTGAGGAGAGAGGATCACTTGAGCCTAGCAGTTTAAAGCCAGCCAGGCAACATAGGCAGAGTGAGGCCACATCTCCAAAATAATTAATTAGAATAAGAAATACAACAGGGAAAGTCTAAAATAACATTTGAAAGAAAGCTCATAGTACTCAACATTAGCAGGCAGAAGAAATAGGGAAAAAAATAAAAGCAAGTCCTCAGGCTGGGGCACGGTGGCCCACACCTGTAATCCTAGAACTCTGGTAGGCCAAGGCGGGCGGATCGCTCAAGGTCAGGAGTTCGAAACCAGCCTGACCCCGTCTCTACTAAAAATACAAAGAAATTAATTGGACAACTAAAAGTATATAGAAGAAATTACCTGGGCATGGTGGCACACGCCTGTAGTCCCAGCTACTCGGGAGGCTGAGGCAGAAGGATTGCTTGAGCCCAGGAATTTGAGGTTGCTGTGAGCTAGGCTGACACCACGGCACTATAGCCAGGATAACAGAGTGAGACTCTGTCTCAAAAAAAGCAAGTCCTCGTAGCACATCCAGGGTATTAAATAAATAAATATAAAAATAAGTAAATAAATGTATGTGAAGCTGTCACAGAAAAGCCAGCTTATTACACTTAGCTAGGTTTTGTGGGAAGTTGCAGGTCATCTGTTAGCATAACAGACCCCCAACTGAACAAATTTCAATGACCCCTATCTAATTCTGTCCTTAACTATCTACTTGACCTTTCAAGTTGTTTCTTAGAATTGGCAGATTTTCCCCAAGACAATGGAACTGAGATCCTGAAGGCCCCTGGGCAGACCCCCCAAGACTCACCTTCTGGGCAGCTTCCCCCAGGGTGTGCAGCCCCTTGTGAGAGGCAGCAGGACCAGCCCCAGCACCAGCCCCTCCTTTGGAAGCCCACGATCTCCCTTAGTCAGAGAGACGGACTTGAGGCAGCTCCTCCCCTTTCTCCCAACAAGACAACAAGATGTCTGTCATATTAAAAATTCCTTTCTTCCTTGGCAGTCCTTGTTGACTCAATAATTGGATCTCTGTGCAGCCAGCAAATGGAGCCAGACCGAAACTCCCTTGTGGTTTTGACATTAGCAGTCTCACCAATAATCAGACCACATCTGCAATCAACATTTTCAAAAATGAAATTATATATGATGTACAATACAAATATTTGCTTATCCTTTAATTTCCAAAGCATGCTCGGTCACATGTTGACTGACTGAAACTCCTTTATGAGAGGCCAGGACATCCACATTATCCCAACCACACAAAAGGAAAACAGATACAAACTAGCCTCAAGGACTTCCTTGCCTAAAATTACAAGTCTGTCTATATGTATACATCCCCCCTTCTTCTCTCATGTGAAAGGCATCATTATCCAGTCATTCAAGCCAAATCTCCTCCTCCTTCCCCAGCCTCCCCACCAATAGTCATCAAGTGTTAAGAGACATCTTCCTAAGTTTTTCTGGAATTGATCTCTTTTACATTAGAGTTCCCTTTCGGAAGTCCATTTCTTCCTAAGTCTGGAGCGTGAGATTTCAGTTGTTCGGCTGTGGTTTTCTCTTCTTCAGTCAGTGGTGACAGCTCCAGGTCTGTTTGCTTTTGTGGTTTTTGTGTCATGGTCATAGGCTTATTCACAGTGGCACACACGCAGCTCTTAGTCTCTTTGTGCTCAACAGCAACTGGTTTAAAGTGTGCATACGAAGTTTGATGTTGAGACTTTATCACTGTCAATTCCTTTAAGAGTGAGTGTAACTGCATTTTTCTTGCCTGCTGAATTGGGATGATTAGTCTGATTTCATATTCTAGCCTGTAATGAATGTATTCCAGATCAGAGTCAGCTTTCTGGAATTTTTCTAGGGTAGGAATGGGAGTGAGGGTAGTACTCAGTTTCTTCCAGGATCACCACATGTGCTTTCCAAGGCAGAAGTGAGAGACCCAAGATTCAGCTCAAAGAAGGCAGCATAGGCACAAACGATAACCAAAGTTTGCCATCTCCAGGCAGAACAGAAATGGGGCCAGGGCTTCTCTGGCCACTAGGAAGTCATGCACGCAAGTCTAGCATCCTTTCTCTGAGGGCGTGGAGTTAATTCTTCTTTAAATATTTGAAAGAATTCATCAGTGAAGACATCTGAACTTTGACTTTCCCTTGTGTGAAGTTTTAAAATTACTAATTCAATTTCTTTACTTGTCTTAGGTATATTTAGACATTCTTTTTCTTCTTGAGACAGTTCGAGTAGTTCCTGCCTTTCTAGAAATTTGTTCGTTTCATCTAAATTATTAAATTGTCACCTACCATATAGTTATTCATTTTTATTTTTGTAAGATGGGCAGTGAAGTTCCTTCTTTCAATCCTGATTCTAGTAATTTGAATCTTCTCTTCTTTTTTCTTGGTAAATCTAACTAAAGGTTTGTCAACTTTATTGATTTTGTCAAAGAGCCAACTTTTTGTATTGATTTTCTCTATTGTTTTTCTATTCTCTATTTCATTTATTTTCACTCCATTATTTCCTTCCTTTTTCTTGTTTGGGAGTAATTTGCTCTTCATCTTTTTAGTTTCTTAAGGTATAAGAAACTAAATTTGAGATCTTTCTTCTTTTTCAGTATGGGTGTTGATAGCTACAAATATTCTTCTAAGCCCTGCTTTTACTGCATCCTATAAGTTTTGGTATGCTACGGGTTTTTTTTTTTCATTCATATCAAACTTTTTTTTTGTTCATTTTTTATTATTTTTTTGCTTTCTTTTTAAAAATTATTTTTCACAAGTATTTTAGAATCTTAATATCAAAGTATTTTAAAATTTGTTTTGTAATTTCTTCTTTGACCCAGTGATTACTGAGGAGTTTGTTGTCTACTCTTCCCAAATTCATGAATTTTCAAAATACTCACCTGTTATAGATTTATAATTTAATTATATTGTGGTCAGATAACAAACTTTGTATGATTTTAATATTGTTAATTTTATTGAGGCTTGTTTTATGGCACAGCACATGGTCTGTCCTAAGGGAAGGTTCCATGTGCACATGAGAAGAATGAGTATTCTCCTCCTGTTGAATGAAGTGTTCTGAAGATGTCTGTTAGGTCTAGTTGGTTTATAGTGTTGTTCAAGCTGCTTCATTGTTAAACTTTTATCTACTAGTTTTATCAGGTATTAAAAGTGAGATATTATAGCCTCTTATTATTTTATTGTTGAATTACTATTTCTGCCTTCAGTTCCATCAATTTTGCTTCCTGTGTTTTTGGGGTACTAATATTAGCATATATGTTTATATGTTTATAACAGTTATGTCTTCCTGATGGATGGACACTTTATCATCATAAAATTTTCCTTTTTGTTTTCAATAACACTTTTTATCTTAAAGTCTATTTTGTTTGATATTAGTATAGCCACTCCAACAGTCTTTTGGTTACTGTTTGCATGGTACATCTTTTTCCATTTGTTTATTTTCAACCTATTGTATCTTTGAATTTAAAGTGTGTATTTTGTAGATTACCTCTCGTTGGATCTTTTAAAAAAATCACTTTGTCAATCTTTGTCTTTCAATTGGAGTGTTTAATACATTTACAGTTAATGTAATTACTGATAGAGGAGAATGTGCACCTTCCATTTCATTGTTTGTTTTCTAAATGCCTTACATCTTTGTACTTCTTTTTCTCCATTACTGCCTTATTTTGCATTAAATCTATATTTTCTAGCATAACATTTTAATTCCCTGTTTCTTTTACTGTATGCTTTATTTTATTTCCTTAGTGATTGCTCTGGGGATTACAATTAACATCTTAGCTTAAAACAAACCAGAACAGATTAATAGTAGCTAAAATCAAATACTACACAAAACCTTTAATATAGCTGTTTTCTCCTCCTTCTTTATACTATTATTGCCATACAAATTGCATATTTATACATTTTAAGCCTGTCAACACAGTTTTATAAGTATTATTTTAGGCAGTTGTCTTTTAATCAAATAGGGGAAGGAGAAAGTTACAAATACATTTATACTTTTATCAGTGCTTATTTTTTTCATGTTGATTATTGTCTAATTCCTTTCATTTCAGCCTAAAAGACTTCTTTTAGTATCTCTTGTAGGACAAATATGTTAACAACAGATTCTTTCCATTCTTGTTTACCTAGCAATGTCTTAATTTTGCCTTCATTTTTTTCCTGGGTAGTTTTGCTGAATATACTATTCTTGGCTAAAAGTCTTTTTCTTTCAGCACTTTGAATATGTCATCTCACTGTCTTCTGGACTCCATGGTCTCTAATTAGAAGTCGGATGACAATCTTATCCCTGTCAGTGATAAGTCATTTTTTCTTGCTACATTCAAGAGTCTCTCTTTATCTTTGGTTTATGATATATCTACATGTAGGCCTCCCTGAGTTAATCCTTCATGGTATTGATTGAGCTTCTCAGATGTGTATATTAATGCTTTTCATCACATTTCAGAAGTTTTTGGCCATTTTTTTTTTCAAAATTCTTTCTTTCTCTTTCTCTTTTTTCTTTCCTCTGGAGACCCCTATTATGCATATGTTGATGTGCTTAATGATATCCTACAGGTATCTGGGGCTCTGTTCATTTTTCTTTTTTTTTTTTTTTTCTTTCTGTTGCTCAGGATGAATACTCTCCATTGATCTATATTCAAGTTCACTGATTCATTCTTAAGCAAGTTCAAATCTGGTGTTCATCCCTTCTAGAGTACTTTTTATTTCAGCTTTTGTGCTCTTCAACTCTAAAATTTTTATTTAGTTTTTTTAAAAAAATAATTTTGATTCTTTATTAATATTCCCCATTTGGTGAAATAATGTCATTATATTTTTCTTTAATTCTTTAGACATGATTTAATTTAGTTCTTTGAAAATATTTTAAATAGCTTATTTAAAGTTTTTGTGTACTAATTTCAACATCTTGGCCCCCTGAGGGATGATTTATATTGAATACATTTTTCCTGCTTTTCTGAATGTTGTATACATTTTGTTGAAAACTGGAAATTTAAAATAATTAGTCTGATAACAACTCTGAAAATCAGTCCCCATTTCACAAGGTTTGTTGCCTTTTTCTTTGTTTTTGGTGTTGTCGCTGTTGTTGTACGTTTGTTTAGTGACTTTGATGGACAAGTTTTGTGATGTCTGTATTCCATATAGTATATATCCTTGTGGTCTCCGCTCAGTTTTTTGGTAATTAGCTAATAATTGGTCAGATATTTCTTTAAATACTTTTAGCCAATAGGTTTTTACCCTTTCCCAGGTGGTTCTGTTGTGTTTTAGTCATGCTTTAGATGCTCATGTAGGCACTTTACAACTCAGTGTTATTTTTCACTTTCTGCTTGTGTAGGGTCTCAAGGTCAGCCAGAGGTAAGATATTCCCTCAGATCATTCCCTCACACAGATTTCTAAATCTCCAGAAATGTATCAGAGATCTCAAACCTCCCAGTGGGTATCTCATTCTCTCTGTCTTCCCTTTAAGTTTTTGGCCAGGCTGTTGTTTGCCCAGCTGTTATTATAGCCTCGGGCACTTGTGATGCTAAACAATGACTAGTGGTTGTTTTCAACAAACACCTTAGCAGTAGGGTCTTTCCCACAGAGTGAGCTATGAGCCAGGTCAAATAATGACAATACTTTTGAATAAGGATCTTCCACAGAGCTACGGAACATATCGAATTATGACAGTGCTCTGGAGAATGAAACTTTTTGTGGAGCTCTACACTCAGTTTTCCCCCTCTTGTACCGTGTTTCTGCCAAAATAAGACCTACCAATAAAATCATCCCTAGCAGGATTTCTAAGCATTTGCACAATATAAGCCCTACCCGGAAAATAAGACCTAGTGATGGGCGTGGCAACGCAGCATATCTGCACAACCCATGCATTTAGTCTCGGAGCGGTAAAGAAGACGAGCAGTCCTTCTCCTCTGCCCCATGAGACCTCTACTGCTTGACATGAGAGACTGGGGCCAATGGTTCTAAAGGAAATAGAGTCACAAGAAATTCAGGATGGAATTCGGGGTTTGGAGAGTTATGATGATGTTCCAGAAGAAGATGACTTAACTATATCTGAATAAATGTAGATCGTTGTACCATACTTAAAAAAATAACACATCCCCTGAAAATAAGCCCTAGGGTGTCTTCTTGAGGAAAAATAAATATAAGACCCTGTCTTATTTTCAGGGAAACACAGTAGCTACAAGAATGATGGTCTTTGTAACTTTCTGGGTTGAGAGACTGCTCATTTTTAAGGCTACCCTGGAGCTGGGGAAAAAGTGATGGAGGTCAAGTTAAAACATCCCAAATCCTGATGTTCTTATCAAAGTTCAGCAGTTTTTCTTGCATAAACACTCCTTAGGTTGTTACACACCTTTGGTTAATTTACAGAGTTCTGAAAAAGTTGTTGTTGAAAAAGTTGTTCTGAAAAAGACCGTTGTTGCCAGTGTTTTCATTGCTTTAATGGAGGGGCTTAGTTATGGAAGCCCTCACTCTGCCATCCAGAAATCCTCTTTCAGTTAGATACAATGTCCTTTAAAGTAGTTTCTGCATGCCCTGTGCCAGGTGCTGCTGCTGGAGTGGGAAATAAGATGTAGGGCTTGTTTTCATCTCACAATGTGAAAAGGGAGAGAGGCAAGTTGCATATAAGAGCAATAGACTGTTATATATATGGAAGGATGTCCAAGGTGAAGTAGTGGCTCAAGGGATGTGGTTACTTCTACTGTGAGGGCAAGGTATGACCAGGAGAGACATGGTGAATGAATAGACTTATGCATAAACACATGAAATAGCCCCATGGATTTGGGGAGATTTGCTTTGGAATCAAGGTTAGGAGTTGTTAAGCGATGCAGATGGGTAGATCACTAGAGGCCTGGTGTCAGGAGTTTAGAGCTTCTCTGAAAAGCTAGCAGAGCCTGGGCAGGTATTCAAGCAGAAGTCTGACTTGTTCAGATGGAAATTAGGGAAAGTCACTCTTGGCAGCAGTGTGGAGGGGACATAGGAGGGTGAAGGAGAAAAAGGATGAAGGTCCTAGGAAGGAGGACTGTTTTCCTGATTTGGCAGAGAGGTGATGGCCAGCCCCACAAGGCAGTGGCAGTGGATAAGGGAAGGGAAGGATAGAGTGGAGAGAGAACTTAGTTGTGGAATCTGTGGGGTGTGGGACCCAGTTGCACATGGAGGAAAAGGTCAGAAGAATCACTTTTGTGTCTGAAAGATGTAGCTTGCTCCCATGAAGAAGGCCATGGACTGCAAACTTCAGCTGCCTTTAGGACCACATCCTGGAATCCATGATATAGTTGCAGCAAGGGAAAAGAAGCAGCAACCTTCAGGTCAGGCATCGGCAGCACAGATCATTCTTCCAGACTCCTCTGGCTGGGGTGGGCATCTCTTCTTAGCCTCACAGGAAACCTGCTTCTTATCCCCAATGGAGCATTTAGCCTATTATTTTAAAATGTCCTGCATATGTGCCTATTTTTGTCTATAAATTGTGAGTGCTTTAAGCGCAGGAACCAAGTCTCATTTCTCACTGCCTCACCAGCTTGTCCCAGAGTAGGGGCTTAACAGTTGTGTGGCAGACTAGGGCTGGGAGGAAAGGGAACCTGGCAGGCCCAGGTTGTGCTGGACACAACATCTGGGATGGTGTGTTCTTCCTTCCCTCTCCATTTAGGGAGCCGATATGGGTCCGGGAGATATAAAATTGTTAATTCTCTGGGGATAATTGTCAAGTGGAGCTTTTGGGCAGTCATGACATTTGCCAGGTACTTGGCGGTGCCACCTAGCCGAGCTGGGGCTTTTTCTGATTTTAGGGACTAGCAGCTCTCGGTTGTCTCCTTAAGTAGAGAAGCAAAGTGGAAACTGGGCGAGAAGGCTGTAGGGGAGGACCGTCTCAGTCCAGCTGGACTGAGCAACTTTGCAGGTGAGAGCACTGCCCCTGGGGATGCTGGGAAAGAACACGGCGGAAAGGGAGGAAAAGAAGGAAGAGGGAAGGGAAAGGAAGGAAAAAAGGATAGGGGGACAGATGGTGGCCCGGGGGTCCTGTGTTTGTAGGCTTTGGGCCACATTCTTCCCTTTGCCTTGGGGCCCGCGTGGCGGGAGCCTCCTAACTGGTCTGGGCGTCACCGTGCTCGTGGTAGAGGTCGCTGGCGGGGTCCTGCGGTGGGTCTACGGAAGCAGGGCTTGCTGGGCTCAGCGCATGCGCCCGGCGGTGCCGCTGGGAAGGGAGGAGGGGCGGGCTGCGGAGAGCCAAGCGCCGCGTGCTTACAGCGCCGTGCGTTTGGGGAGCAATTAAGTGTTTTCAAAGCACTTTCGTGTATATTATCTCCTTCTGTCCTCAGAGCGATACTGTGAATGTGTTATTACCGCACTGCTCTGTTCAGAGGAGAAAATCAGGGCTCAGAGAAGTCCTGCCACTCCACCACGGCCGGGCCCGCTTCTGAGGTTCGTGGGTCCGGCCCCGGGCCCTTGCGTGCGAGACCGGACCGCCGCACGGGAGGCCGTTGGCCAGCCCGGGTGCAGAAAGAGCGACTCCACCGCGGAGCCTCCCTGTGGGCCCTCCGCGTGAAGGTGCGGGTTAGCAGTGGCTCTCCGCCCTCCCCAAGCCACCAGCAGCAGGCCTGGAAGGTTCTCCTCCAAAGACGGAAAGAAATGTTTTCCCTGAGAGAAGTCAGTGCTCACAGTTGTGCACCCGAAGGGAGAAAGCAGTCTACGATCCAGCGAGGCCGGTGTGGCGATGGAAGTGATTAAAGCAGGCACCATCCATCTGTTCGTCCCTTGGGTGGTTCACCCACATGTATCAGCAATTGGCAATGCCAGGCATGGGGTGAGATTCTCCAGGGTGGGGCCAGGGAAGAGGCACACAGGTCAGTGGGACGAGGCCCTGCCCTGGAGCCCTTGGCTGGCAGAAACATGCAGGGCTCTCTTTGCCTTGGTGTGGCCAGTGCTGTATGGGTACGTGCCACCCCACACGCGGAGGCACAGAGGGGACTTCGGAGCTGAGGGCCAGAGAAGGCTTCCACAAGGAGAGGGCTGCAGACCTGGCCGGGAATAGGCCTGCTGTACAGTGATGCAGTCACAGCTGCCCCATGGCCTGTAGGTAGCACCTGTGCACCTGTCTGCCTGTCTGTGCCGGCAGGGTGACATCACACTTTGCTGGTGGAGATGGAAGATAGTGCAGCTACTTTGGAGGACAGTTTGTCTGCTTCCTGGAAAGTTAAGCATGAAATTTCCTTATGACCCAGCTGTTCTGCTCCTAAATATTTACCCAGAAGAAATGAAAACATATATCCACACAAAGACTTGGACATGAATGTTTAGCTCAGCTTTAATCACAACAGCAAAACACTGGGAGTGATCCAAATGCACACTGACAGGCGAATAGTAAACAAGTTGTGGCGCACTGAGGTAATAGGCAAGTACACAGTAAGGAAAGACAACAGCCTGGGGACACACACAGGACAAGGACGCATCTCAAAAACGTTATGTTGAGCAAAAGAAACCAGACAAGAAAAGAGTGCATCGTGTGTCATTCCATGCCTATGAAGCCCTAGAAAATACTAACCTGATCTATAGGAATGGAAAACAGATCAGTAGTTGCCTGGGGTGGGGTGGGTGGGAGACTGACTGGGGAGGGCACAGGGGACTTCTCCGGGTGATGGAAACGTGCCATGGCATGACTGGTGTGGTGGGCATGCAGGTGTATGCACCCGTCAATTCATTGCTCTGCACGCCTCAAAGCAGATACTGGCAGGGCTTTGGGCCACATCCTAGAGTCCCCAGCTGTGCCTCATCTTACTCTATTTGCCAGAGCATGGAGAAGCCCAAGGTTTCCCAGGGGAAGTCCACTGTGGCCAGGACAGGGGATGGGTGTCACTGGGGGTTGTTGTATAAGTCAGGGTTCTCCCGAGAAGCAGAACCAGTGTGTATATACATAGAGAAAGAGATTTATTATAAGGAATTGGCTCATGCAAATTTGGAGGCTGACAAATTCCAAGATCTGTAGTCAACTAGCTGGAGACCCAGGAGAGTCAGTGGTATAACTTCCAGTCTGAATGTTTCAGTTTGAGGTAAAAGACTGATGTCCTGGTGCAACAGTCAGGCAGCCAGTTACTGCTAACTCAGCCATTTTGTTCTCTTCAGGCCTTCAACTGATTGGGCGAGGCACACCCACATGGGGGGTGGGGGGCATCTGCTCTGCTCAGTCCACCAGTTCAAATGCTAATCTCATCCAGAAACACCCTCCCAGACACAGCCAGATTAGCAGGTGTGGACACCCTGTGTCCCAGTCAAATAGATGCGTAAAATTAACTATCACAAGTGTCGTTGCCCAGGGGGCTTGAGGCAACAGAGGGGTATGGTGTTATTTGGTGTGTTCACACAGGTTCAGTGTGCCGGGGTACCTGTGGGCGAGGGGAGAGTAGTTTGTAATTAACCTCTGAGGTCTGTGTCTGTGAGGAGATTACATTCCAGTGAGGGAGACCATTGTCAGTCAGAAGTCGCCCACGGACGTAAAATTCAAACCAGTAACGCTCACAGCAGAGCCACGTGGGGTCCTGGAGAGCCCGGGTGACCTGACCCGCCAGGGGGTCAGAAGGGGCTCCCGGGGACAGTGGCGCCGGGTCCGTGAGGTCTGCCTTTGCCGTGCGCGTCTGGGTTTTGCCACCGTCAGCCTGACTGGCCAGCAGGTCTCCCAGCCTCCCTCAGGGGTAGTTTCACAGGCTCCATTCTTGCTTAAATCAGAGTGGCTCACTGTGGGGAAGGTCCCTGCTCCAGCTGGTCTCGCTGCTTCAGGTGACAGCCAGCTCTGCAAAGGCTGCTCTCAGGGGCAAGTTCATTCTGACAGCCAGGCGAGGCAGACAGACACCCACCCTGCTGCCTTGCCAGGAGCCCCTCATCGCCCACGTGGGGCAGGGTTCGTTAGCGGAGTGTGGCTGACTTCCAGGATGGCTGCAGGGGGAGAGTGGCCTGCACTGCCCTTCCGCGCCAGCCCCGGTAGAAACCTGTTCTAGGTGGGGTACAGCCCGCCAGGTGGGCTTGGGGTGTCAAGATGCTCTCATCCTCATTTTCACGGGGGAGCACATCCATCCTTTCCTCCTTCCCACAGCTCTCTGATTTCTTTTTGGGGATCTTCCTCTTGCCCCAAGGATAATCTGGGGGATTTTCCTGTTTACAGAAGCCAGAGGGGCCAGTTGTTTCTTTTTAAACTGCCTTGTACAACCAGAGGGGGCACCAAGACCTAACCCGGCTGGCCAAATGCTTTCTTGTGGGGCTTTGAAACCGTGAGGACCAGAGATCCCACTGGAATTCATTCACGGGGCGTGTGGAGCAAGGGGACATTCTGGCCACACCATTTCTGCTCCAAAGTTATTTTTGTAGTTTGTCCTCCAAAGACCCCAGAGAGCTGCCTCATATCCGGCTTCATTCTCCAGCTTTGGCAGTGATTCTGTGAGTTCCCAGAGTCCTTCCAATAATTGCCCAACTTTCATTAGAATCAGTTTCTGTTGCTTGCACTAAGGATCCCAGTGGTTCTTGCTGGATCCATTTCAAATTGAGGCTTCCCATTCCTGCCCTGTTCTGTACTGCTTGATGAGAGAGAGGGCAGTTTCAATTAGGTTCAGGGGACCTTTTTCGATTAGAGTTTGTAGAGTGCTGGGATAGGAAGGGGCTGTTCTTGTGCTACCATGGAATGTTTGGTCAGATTAGGGTAATCAGACCACATGCATGAGCCTAAACCAGGCTAAGATGGGCCACTGGAGTAAAAACTGCACTTAATTCCCACCTGCCCCCATTTGGAAAGAGAAATCCTGAGCCTCTATTTTACACTTTTTGAAGATAAGACCTTTCTGTAACTCCTCTCTTTGAAGTTGGCAAGATCCTCACAAACTTTGAGAGTAATGAGCATGGGCAGCTTCCAAGTTTCTAGTAAAGAGTGCTGGGGGCTGGGCTAGCAGGAGCTTGTTGGAGTAGGGATTGTTCCGGAAGGGAGTTGATACAGCCAACTAGAGACTCATGTGGCCAGTGGTGCCCAGCTATGAGGAAATTCCTCTGGACTCCCAGAGTCCAGGACTTGCCTGGCAGATGCAGACCATTTGTGGCGGTAGTTTATAGTCTGATTCAGAAAATTATTTTGGTTAAAATTAAAATAAGACTAAGTATTTGGATAACAAACCATGAGCATAATAGGAGTTGGAAGTTAGGAGGTGAACTAGTGAGGCCAGGAGCTTGGGCATCGACTGTCCTGAGTAACCATATCAGGACCGCCACCCCCCCACTTCCGGAACCTGGAATCAGCGCTGCCAGGGCAGCTGGCAGTGACTCCAGCCGGTTGAGCTCGCAAGACACTGCCGTGCATGTCCCACCCTAATTCCTCCCCACACTGAGAATGAGCGAGGGCCTAGGGGTGCACAATGGGTGGCTCCCCTCTCATGGAGGCTGAGCTGGAGGAGCTTCGGCCTGTGGGGGGAGGGTCTGGCAGTGGGTGGGTGCTGGGGTGCGAGAAGGGGAGGAGTCCCCCTCCTGGGTGGCAGGGACAGGTCAGCGGCACTGTCCAGTGTCCCTCTGGCAGACGGCGCAGGTGTCTGGCATGTGAGGAGCTCAGGGAAGCTGCTGACCGACTGTCCGACTAACTGGATGAGTAACGGGAAAAGGGCAGCCTGAAGTCTCCACCTGCTCTAAGGCCTGGAAGAGCTTTTCCCTCTTTCACTACGCCCCGCGTCTTTGAATGAACAATACTCTTAATGAGGCTGCGCTCGTGTTTCCAGGCCTCGCCGTTTCTGCTTTGGCTACAGAGACCCTTCTAGGCAAGGGGCTGGGGCAGGGGCCACCCAGACCCGCCACCATTGATTTCACTAGTTTTACTCCCAGAGGAGGCCGCTGCACGCGGGTTGTTGGTTCTTCCATAGGTTGCCTCTCACGGCTGGAGCTTGGCCACCGGGATGCAGGTTCTGAGGGCCTCTTGGTGTCCCCACGTGTTGCCCGCTCATGGCTAGAGGCTCGCCCCCTGGATGCTGGCCGCGGGTCCCTGTGGGCTGGGACTCTGGGGCAAAGGCAGAAAGGCTGCTTTGTCCCAGTTTCTGCTGGGCGAGCAAGTGTTTCCCTGCACCATTCAAGGGACAGGGAGATGGACTCTCTCCTTCAGGCCCTGGAAGCTGATTATCTGAAACCAGGAGACACTGAGGGGGGTCTGGCATCTCCTCTCTGTGATGTGCATGCTCTGCCCAGCGCTGGGAAGGGGCTGAGAGCTGACAATAACATGTGGTAGCATTTTGTATACTTGTACCTGTAGATTCCAAACTTTTTTAGACCTATTTCAAAGTATGTACTGGAAAAGGAGAAAAAACAAGCTCAACAAGTGTCTGCAGTAGGTTTGACACTTTGTACCCATGGTCTCATTTACATTTCGCAACAACACGGTGGGGAACTGAGCTGTGGCTCAGAGGGACTAAGTGGCTTATTCTAGATCACACGGTGAGTAAGTGTTCACACTACTTCAACATCTATTAGTGTAATTTACTACCTTGATCTTCATTTGGGGGGTTTAACACAGTTCCGGAAGCTTGTAAGCACCTGGGAGGCTGTGTAGGGACAGGTATCACCCGATTTTGCTATCTTCTGTGTATCCAGGGGACACAGTAATGTTGTCAAATTTGGGGATAGCTTTTTCAAATATATTGAGGGCCAACTATCAGTATTTTGGAAGATAATTTCCTATATAAAGAAGGTATAAAGTTTTTGCATGTCGATAGTGCTAATAAAAGGACCATTTGTATTTCCTGTATTTATGACTTCAGCTTTCAGGTAGACTTAATTTCTGAAGATTCCCCATCTCTGTCAATTACACTCAGCCCATTAACTAGTTAGGACAAGGAGAGACAGTGTTCAGAACCACTTGGCATGCTTGTTTGATGCAATAATTGGCAGCCATTGACTTGCAGAGGAAGTGATGGTTAGATTTTATATTTAATAAAATATACTCTTTCTGTTGCCGCCCACCTGCCATCCGATTGTTATCTGCATTAATGGCCTTTCGTGGCATGGTTTTTGGAGGCCAGAGATTCCCACAGGGTCCCTTTCTTCCCACCATTTTGTATGTTTGCTAATTTCAAGTCAGTTTCAGCAACTGCTGTAAATTGCAGAGCAGTCCTGGGCTCCCCTCCTCCTAGCTGCCTTGATTGTAAAGTGCCAAATTCCAGGTTCAGAAGGATTTGTTATTTGGAGATTATTTTGCCCTCTTTTGTAAATTAATTTCCTTTCCTGCTAAGACAGCCAAAGCACGGCAATGATTTTCTACCACAGAGAGGTAATGAGGCTTAGGGGAAAATGCTTAATAGGAAAACATTGTCCCACACTGAGAATTAGGAGCTCAGGGTGGAGAAGAAGCTGATGAATATTAAAACCAGACTGTGACGTTTCTGTGAGAGTGTGCTTGTGCCGTCCAGGGAAGGAGCTATGCCTGGACCTTCATGCGCGTTAGGGGTGGACCCACACAGACAGACTGTGACGTGGTTAAACGCTTCATTGGTCAGGGGCTGAGGCAAGGGAGAAGGATTTCAGTGGAGTTGATGGAGGGAAGCTAGGATACCCCAGAGGCCATGGATTCTGCACAGTGGGAAAGCCTTGTTCCGTTACACACAGTCTGGGAGTCTCTTCTCACAAAATATCTTAGAAATTACAGTTGACCCTTGAAACAATGTGGGAGTTAGGGGTACCAACCCCCCCATGTACTTGAACATCCATGTATAACTTTTGACTCCCCAAACTCAGTTGCTAATAGCTACTCTTGCCCGATAGCCTTACTGATAACATTAATATCTGATTAACACGTTTATTACTATATTCTTATAATAAAGCGAGCTAGAGAAAAGAAAATGTTATCAATAAAATAATAAGGAAGAGAAAATACATTTATTCTTCATTAAGTGGAAGTGGATCATCATAAAGGTCTTCATCCTTGTCATCTTCACATTGAGTAAGCTGAGGAGGAGGAGGAAGAGGAGGGGTGGGTCTTGCTGTCTCAGGGGTGGCGGAGGTGGGAGGAAATCTGCGTATAGGTGGAGGTGGGACCCGTGCAGTTCAATCCCGTGCTGGTCAAGGGTCGGTTACATACAGTTCTCCCAAGGTCCGGATCAGTGGCGGGAGGGGGAAGACACGTACTCCAGGGAGATCCCACAGAACACAGATGTAGTTCAATCTGCAAGGCCCTGCTCTGTTTCTTTTTCTTTCTTTTCTCTCTCTCTCGGTAGAAGGCTTTATTTAGAGAGGGAGACAAGTTTTGGAGAAAACCAAACCTTAAAAAATAGGTTTGTTTGCAGATCCTGCGCTTAAACCTGAAGGCATTGCAGTAATAGTGGGGTGAATAT
Organism: Mirza zaza; assembly: GCA_008750895.1. Classification (NCBI taxonomy): domain Eukaryota; kingdom Metazoa; phylum Chordata; class Mammalia; order Primates; family Cheirogaleidae; genus Mirza; species Mirza zaza. The sequence goes on from VSMD01094265.1 coordinate 33,578, forward strand.
CAATGTGCCCATTTCATCATTTTTCCTAAATTTGGGGAATTTAGGAAACATCAGAGAGGATCAGTGAAAGAAAAGAAGCATTTCTAAAACATAGAATTTCTAAATTTCCATGTCTACCTTTTCCTCTGGACAGAGCTATAAAAAAATAAGCCATTTTTTTTGTTGTTGTCTTCTCAATTGTTTTAAAGTTTTAATCTGTTCTAGGAGTTTGCTTCCCGATGCTGTGTCTCCAGGTTTGTGTCCTTACATTTGTGCCTCCTGTTTGCTAAAAATGATTAACTCCATTCAATTGCTATTTCATTCCTTCATCCATGTACTGCCCTCCTGTTTGGTTTTTAGGGGATGTTCCTCCCTGTGCTACAGGAGCAGAAGGGGGAGTTGACATGCAGTTTGTTTTTAAGAGGTTTGTTGGGAAGATGGGATTTTTGTTACCTTAGATATGGTTCCTTGGAAGCAGCATCTGGCATGGAGACTGAAGAGCACTATTGAGGGAGGGGAAACTCATAAAGGAGCTGTGGAGGGGGGGATAGAAAAATATCCTAGAATCTGCAGTTGACCCTTGAAACAGCATGGGAGTTAGGGGTGCTGACCCCTGTGTATTTGAAATCCATGTGTAACTTTTGACTCCCAGAACTTAGTTACTAATAGCCTAATATTGACCGGAAGCCTTACTGATAACATAAAGAATTGATTAACACTTATTTCGTATGTTGTGTGTATTATACACTGTATTCTTACAATGAAGGAAGCTGAGAAAAGAAAATGCTATTAAGAAAATCATAAGGGAGAAAAAATATATTTACTACTTATTAAGGTGCCGGCCTGACCCCAGGATCAAGAATAGCACTGCGTGTCCTGCAGTGTCCAGGTGGGGGCTGGGCTTTTGCTCTCCAGCAGCCCCGGCCACCGGGTGGGGCTGTGGCCCTCTGGGTGCCTCTGGGCTTCACTTGCTCCAGGGCAGGTTGCAGGTGTGAACCTTGAGCTGGCGCCTGGAGCCATGGGGGAAGGGCCAGTGACAGGGATCCTGGGGCGTGTGTAAGGTGAGACAGCAGAGGTGTCTGCTGCGGCTGCAAAAATATTATAAATAGCCTTAAATAAAGGCAACAAAATTGAATGCGTTACTAGGATGAGATAATGTGCAGTGGGAGTTCTGCAGGCGCAGAGACTAGCTTGATCTGGGAGCTTGTTTGATCTGGAAGACTGCATGGGAGAACCAACATACGAAACAAACCTGGGGAGATTGGAGCTTTGGAGCGTGAGTAGGGAAGGGTATGTTGGCTCTATGTGACAGAAGCCCAACTCAAGCTAGTATAAGCAGACATGGAACATGTGAGCACACTTAATTGGGAGGTCTTGTGGGTACATGCTTAGAGCTCTCGCTCTCTCTCTGCACACTAGCTCTGTCCTTTCATTTGCCTGTGGAGCTGACTCCATCCTATCATTTTCACTTATTCATTCAACAAACGTGCACATTATATGTGAGACAGAAATCCCCTACCCTCATGGAGCCCAGAGTCTGGTTCTCCCCTTGGTAGGCAGGGTGGTGGCTGTCAGCCCCAGTGCAGGGGAGATAGTGACCTGGTCTGACCTTGCTTGGGTTATGTTCCCATTGTGTGGGCTGGTCACTGTGGACAGGAGGATGAAAACATCCTGTGGCCGGGGGTGGGAGTGGGATCTGTGAACGCTGTCCAAGCAGAGCCAGATGGGGTCCTGTAGGGGCTGTTTCTTAATGGGACTGGGGTGCCAGACAGGCCCCCCACTCCAGGCCCAGCACATAAGTCAGACGGCGCCGTGTTACTCGCAGAAGACTCTGGCGGGATTAGTGATCGTGGGGTCAGAGCCTAGGCTGTGTGAAGGGGAATGGAGCGAATGAGGCTGGGCCAGATTTGCAGGATTTGAATGTTGGGCCAGGACTTTAGACTCTACCCTGTGAGCCACAGAGGACGATGGGGCTGGCGTGACCGACAGTGGGGTTTCGGAAGATCAGTATGGCAGGAAGTCTGTACAGGGCATACGGTTTTCCGGATTTGAGAACTGATTTTGTTAAAGGATGAATCAAAGGCGACTGCAAGCCTGTTGTCCCGCTTTGAAATGTTCTGTTGTCTTGTAGGCCTTTGCGGTCTCCTCTCCCTCTGCTCCTCGCCAAGACCATTCATTGCAGTCTGGCCAGGCTGGGATTCTCGGAGCCTCCCAGGTCTCTCACTGTGTCATTGTTAAGTCTTAAGACCACGGAGTTAGATCTTGCTTTCTCTGGGTATTTTACACTCTCTCAGGCTACAGTCTGGGCTGCGTTTGTGATTGTACTGAGCTTTATCCTCTCTGGCTGACACATGCTATTAAAATGACAGGACCACTCTCTGTCAGTGTTCTTGCCTCTCCATTTCCTGAACTGTGTCTCCTCAGGTCCAGAACAGTGGCATTTCCTCCGTCACTTCTAAGCCGGGCAACTGTCACTCCTGGAGCACTGCTCTGAATTCAATGGCTCTCCAAGCAGATACCTTAGTTGATCTAAATTTCCTCTTGTATTTTTTCTGCTCCTTATTTCTGTGCAAGGAAAAGGAAGGAACTTAAGTTTATTGATCATTAATTTATAAAATTCCACCCATGCCCTGTTCGTGAAGAATTAATGCCAGCAGGCTTTCTTATCCACCAGGCATCTCTCTTTCTGTCATCTATTTATCTGTCAGTCCATCCATCCACCCATCTTTTCCTATATCCCTCTGTCTCTTTGTCTCAGTTCTCTTTCTATAGACAGAGAGACACACAGGTATCAGGGCAACGAATAGACATTTTTGTTTATTTTATTTCGGTCATTAATATAAACTCATTTAATCCACATAATATCTGTATAAAGTAGATAATCTTATCTTCAATTCACTGAGTTGCAGGGAGGTTAAATAATCTGTCTAGAAATACACAGCTAGTCTTTAGAGGGGCCAGGCGGAAAGCCCAGAGGGTTTGATATAAAGATTGTGCTCATCAGAGCACAAACAATGTGACAGCACCATCTACAATAGTAAAAAACTGGCAACACTGCAAATGAAAATCAATAGGAATTTGGATAAATAATTTAAGATTTATCCACAATATGAAATACAATGCAGCTTCTCAAAAGAATGAATTAGACCTGTATACACAAAGGGTAGAAAAATGTCCATGATCTATTGTTTCATGACAAAAAGAAGAAAATTATACAATGGTCTTATAATATGATCCTGTTTCTGTTAAAGTTGTACTTATATCTTTACATATGCAGAGTCTGAAAGGATGCCCAAAAGTGTGCAGCTACCCGTGGTTACTTCTGGGAAGTGAGAGTGGGGAACAGAAAGGAGTTTTCAAGGAAAACTGTTTTGAAATGTATACAAATATTATTATTTTAATAATAGGTATTGTTTTCATCCAGATGAAAAGGCCTGTTTCCGATTAGCACATCTGGATGCCAAGGAAGGGCTGGTATCCTTGGTCCCCTCCGCCCGCCGCACCTGCCAGAGCACCCCCTGGGAAAGCTCCTCTCCTGCGCGCACGGTGAAAGCGCCGCTTTGTCCTCACTGCTCAGACCTCACAGTCTCGTCCAGATGGCGTCTCTCCTCTCCAGTTTGGGTATTTCCCATGTGGGCTTAAGGCGACTTTTTGTATACTTGTTTCTGATTATCAAGTAATACTTCATAATTTAAAAAAATGTAAATTAATACAACAACAACATACGTTACCTTTCAGAATGGTCAAGATATTTTGGGGGAAAATTACATATATTTATTTTTTCCTTAAAGTACATGTTTTTATTTTTAAAATTAAAAAAAAAATCTTACATACTTAGAAGCATTCAGAGTGATGACAAAATAGCTGCACTTTTTTTCCTTCAATTATAAACTGATACTCACTTAACAGAAGAATTATTTGATATAAGCTGTATCAAAAGCAAAACTATCATGCCATATGTAATTTGTGTTATACATGATCTGCTTTAAATTTCTATGCCAATTAATAGCCCTACTATATGATACAAGGTTAATGGCTATTGAAAATACCTCTAAAAGACAGGTTAATAATATCTTAATCTTTATTTATTTATTTATTTATTTTTTTTGAGAGAGAGTCTCTGTTGCCCGAGCTAGAGTGCCATGGCGTCAGCCTCGCTCACAGCAACCACAAACTCCTGGGCTCAGGAGATCCTTCTGCCTCAGCCTCCCAAGTAGCTGGGACTACAGGCATGCGCCACCATGCCAAGCTAATTTTTTCTGTACATTTTAAGTTTTCCAGCTAATTTCTTTCTATTTTTCAGCAGAGATGGGGTCTTGGTCTTGTTCAGGCTGGTTGCAAACTCCTGAGCTCAAACAATCTGCCGACCTCAGCCTCCCAGAGTGATGGGATTATAGGCGTGAGCCACCGCACCTGGCCAATAATGTCTTTTTTTTTTAATTTTTTTTATTTTTTTAATTTTAATTTTTATTTTTTTTTGAGACAGAGTCTCACTTTATTGCTCAGGCTAGAGTGAGTGCCGTGGCATCAGCCTAGCTCACAGCAACCTCAAACTCCTGGGCTCAAGCAATCCTGCTGCCTCAGCCTCCCAAGTAGCTGGGACTACAGGCATGTGCCACCATGCCCGGCTAATTTTTTCTATATATAATTAGTTGGCCAATTAATTTCTTTCTATTTTTTTTATAGTAGAGATGGGGTCTTGCTCTTGCTCAGGCTGGTCTCGAACTTCTGAGCTCAAACAATCCGCCCACCTCGGCCTCCCAGAGAGCTAGGATTACAGGCGTGAGCCACCGCGCCCGGCCAATAATGTCTTAATCTTAATACTAGGTTTATTATACAAAAAATTATCTTACACGTCCTTATGATTTCAATTAAAGAAAAACAAGTGAGAAGGGTATACGGCAGTTAATTCCTTTGCAGAAGAGAAGATCTTGCTCTAGAACTACCTAATGCCTCAACGTCATCTTCAACCACCTCATCCTCATCTTCTTCTTCCTTGGTCTTGTTCTTTTTATCCTTGAAAACACTCTCTCTCCTTTTTTAAAATAAACCTTTCATTTGGAATAATTTTAGATTATTAAACACAGGACAGAGGGTTTTCATCTGTCCCCTTACTTAGTTTCCCTTGGTATTAATTATCTAATCAAATCTTACATTGCCATGGTACATTTGTCAAAACTAAGACACTAACAATAATACATAACCATTAATTAAACCCCAGACTTCATTTGAATTTCACCAGGTTGTTCTACTAATGTCCTTTTTCTGCTCTCAGATTCAATCCAAGATACCACATTGCATTTAGGACAACTTTCTGTTCTCCTTTGCCAGGCTTTAACCCAGCAAAGCAATATCATTTTCAGAAATGTCCCCAGCTTAGTAGATTTATTATAAGGTTGCTTATCACCTGCAGTGTTATTCAGTATTCTTTCAGTCCTTTTGCAACATCTCCAAGATGCTCTCCTTTGATTTCTAGGCAATCGACAGAACAAAACAAGAACAAGGTCGAAGGAGGCTATTTGGTGGTTATTGGGATTCTTGATCCTTTTTTCTTTCTCCTTTAGAAGGGAATGAGGCTTTCATAATGAGTTTTTATACTTTTGCTGCGTCTTTGGTTTCTCTTTCCTTAGCAGACTTGCTGGTCTTCTTTACTAAGCATTTTTCAGAAAATTCCCTGAAGTTGACTGAAGCATCCGGGCGCTGCTTCTCATTCACCTTCCTGTGGTACAGCATCCTGTGGAAGTGTCAAAACACTTTCCGTGTAGGACCTCTCTGTGCCTGCGGGTGTGGGGGTGGGGCGGCCACAGTGCTCTCAGCAAAACTGGTGCTTCTAGGGCAATCTGTAGTCACAGCTTTATTTGCAAAACTAGCTGCCTTGCTGGTAAATGCTGAGTCCATACTTTAAAATTATATTTTATCTGAGTTACAGAAGTTATAAATGGCCATGATAACAAGGAAAACAATACAAAGATGTAGAAATCAGTGATTGTCTCTACCCCAAGTCACCCTCCAATCCCAGGCTGCTGAATTAACCTGTGTTCACAACATGGAATGTACCCTTGTACATGTCCGTGTCTCAAACCACAAATTCGGAAGTGAAAACATGTAACTTTCTATGTCTAGAGCTGACAGTGTTCACCTTGCATTTTGTGTGGTGGCAGAGAATGCAGTCATGGCCATGCTGAGTTTCCTCTCTTCCCTTCTTCTGGAGGAGCCTCTCTGATTTGGTGATGGACATGGTGGTGGGGGCAGGGTAGTGACAGTGGGACTGCTTTGGTACAGTGTCATTGTCCATCCCCCGTTTGAGCTACGCACTGAACTTGCTGTCATCTCTCCAAGTTGTCCGCATTTCCATGTCTTTAGTCACTGGAGCTTGTGACCGTGTCCTTCTCATTCTCACCTATGAATGTCCTTTCCAGGACTCCGAAGTCACCAAGCAACTCCAGGGACCACACTGGGGCTTGTGGATGGAGTTGTGGAAACAGCCCATGTCTGTCTTCCTGGATGCCTGGGAACACTAGGTTTATTGGCATCATAAGTGCCTGATGAAATTAAAGACCACTGTCCTTTCTCAGAGCCACCCAAGACTGCCTGGGAGGGTCCCTCAATACCCACTCCCTGGCCTTGGGGCCAAGGTCCAGGAGCGGGGACAGTACCCCTTTCTAAGACACTGCTGGACTCTATTACTGAAATCTTTCATGCTGTGTCTTCTTGCCATTCTATTTAGGTTATTAAGTATGAAATGTCCAATTTCCTTAAGTACTAAGTTTGGCAGTTGATATCTCTGACATTTCACTTTGACAATTCTTGTTTTATTGCAAAGGTACAACCTCATTCTTTCAAACACATGGTTTGGATTGTGATTATCTTTCAAATTTTTTTTTAGAGCAATTTATGCAAAATCGTGAATAAGTCAAAAATTAGTGTTATTTTAGTATATGAGTTTTGTCATGGAACTAAGGCTGCACAGAAAGCTGGAAATATCAACGAAGTGTTTGGGAAGGATGTGGCTAATGAACTCACAGTACATTGATGGTTTGAGAAGTTCCATTTTGGTGATTTTAAACTTGAAAATGAGCCATGTGGGCGACCTGAGACCAAGGTGGATGATGATGAGCTGAAAGCTGTAGTGGAAGCAAATCCACCCCAACCTGAATTAGCAGCAAGGGTTGACGTTACTTTGCAATAATATTGGACCATTTGAAACACATCTGCAAGGTAAAGAAGCTGGATAGATGAGTTCTGCATGAATTAAACGAGCATGAGAAGAGAAATCGTTTTGCCTTTCTTTGCTGTGGCGACATAAAAGTGAATGCTCTTTACACCGTATTGTTATGAGTTTTGAAAAATGGATTCTTTTTGACAATCGTGAGCATTCATCACAATGGTTGGAAAAAGAGGAAGTGCCAAAACACAGTCCCAAACTGAATATTCATCAAAAAAGCTAACGGTGTGTGTTTGTTGGTCCAGCGCTGGTATTATCTACTACAGCTTCATGAAACCTGGTCAGTCGATGACAGATGTCCACTGCAACCAGTTGGATGGAATGATGAGGGTCCTTGTGATTAAGCAGTGAGACTACACAGTAGAGACAGGCCAATCCTCTTGCAAGACAACACTAAACCACATGTGGCACAAACAACGCTGCTCAAACTATAGAAGCTAGATTTGGAAACTCTTGTCATCCCGGTATTCACTAGACCCTGTACCAACTGACTACCACTTCTTCCAGGCTTTGGACCACTTCTTTCAAGGAAAAATACTCAATTCTCAACAAGCTGTGGAAAACACCCTTTATGATTTCATTGCCACTGGCTCTCTGGGCTTCTTTGCTGCTTACATAAACAAGCTTCTATTAAGATGGCAAAACTGTGTTGATGGCCTAGGCACATACTTTGATTAATTGTACTGCTTGTTGTTTGAGATATAATAAACTACACTTTTGATTTGAAATCGGACTTTTCATATTTAATGATCTGTATCTTCTTGTGGTATAAAAAGTATTTTCCCAAATGAGTTTATTGAGAGCAGGGATCTCCAAAGTGGCTTATACACTTGATTCCCTGGGGGTGTAAAAGGAAAATATTAAAACTTCTATTTCTATTTCTTTAAGTCAAAGAAAGGAGCGAAGCTTCTTGTCTTAATATTTCACTTGAGCCCAGGAGGGCGTGCAACAGGGTAAAGTGCCTGTTTATCTTCTCTGTGTGTCGAGCACATCCCATTTCATCTGCTGTGGGATGCCATTAGCTGATCACTTTTTACAAAATAAGACCTTTCAGTGGTAAACTCTACACTACCTTCTAATGAAATGGGGAGGGCATTTATAACTCTTTTGTACTATCCAGAGCGTCACCAACAACCTCATGACAAAGTGTCGAAACGGCTGGAACTTGATGCTGAGATATTGTTCTTTCATAAAAAAATAGACTTTCAAGAATATTGACTTCTTTTGTGATAATAAGATACTATCAGTTGACTGCTACCAGGCAGATATTTGTAAAAATTCAATATATATATATTTATTGTATATATAAAATATATATTTGTATATATATTTGTATATATACAATATATATTGTATATGTACAATATATACAATAAATAATGTATATATTTATTGTAATAAATATATATATATTTTTAATCAAGAGCATACTTTATTCATATCTTTTTTATCTTTTTTCTTCCTTTTTTTTATTTCAGCATATTATGGAGGTACAAATGTTAAGGTTACATATATTGCCCTTGCCTCCCCTCCCCCTTAAGTCAGAGCTTCAAGCGTGTCCATCCCCCAGATGGTGCACATCGCACTCACTATGTATGTATATACCTATCCCCTCCTCCTCCTCCCACCTGCCCAACACCTGATAAATGTTTTTTTTTTTTTTAACATTTTGGTTACATTTTATATCTTTGCTTCTCCCTAGCAGGGGTTAGAAGTATGCCCTTCCCCTCCACAATGCTCACCACATCCCTCAGATATGGGTCTACCTCCCTAGCCGCCGATCCCTGGTGAACACCACCACCATTTGAGCACCATAGTGTTAATCAGTCAGTACCAATTTGACGGTGAGTACACGTGGAGCCTGTTTTTCTGATCTTGTGTCACCTCACTTGGGATAATGGGCTTAAGCTTAATCCAAGATAATATAAGTGGTGCTAGCTCACTGTCATTTCTTAGAATTGAGTAATATTCCATTGTAAACATATACCAAATTTTAATAATCCAGTCATGAATTGATGGGCTCTTGGGTTGTTTCCATGTCCTTGTAATAGTGAATTGTGCTGCCATAAACATTCGGGTGCAGATGTCTTTATAATAGAATGTTTTATGCTCTTTTGGGTAGATGCCTAATAACGCTATTGCTGGGTCTAATGGTGTTTCTATTTTTAGCTCTTTGAGGTATCTCTAAATTCTTTTCCACAGAGGTTGCACTAATTTGCAGTCCCATCAGCAGTGTAA